>JAFVLL020004968.1:0-120237 GCA_021397915.2 Tor tambroides | reverse complement strand
CAAGGCTAGCTCAACATTGAACACAACCAGTTCTGTATATTTGACATGCATTTATAGCCCATCCTCTCTTGTGGCAGGGTTGACCTTGTAATCATCTTTGAACGAATAACATTGATTAACTATAGTTTAAATGGAATACATTAACACAGTTTAGGAAATGTTCAAAGAGAAGTGAATGGTTATGAAAATAAATACATACTAGAAACTACATTTCGTGTCATTATTACTTTTAAAATGGTATGTTTGAATCATACCAATATCTCAACTTAATTTTGTTGTTGTTTTATTTTTGTGCATAAACCGTCACCTGAGAGCTAGGCAATAAAGTACAAACTTTGAGCTTAATTAAAATGGGACCAAAAGCACAATGGAGTCCTCCTCCACTCCTCAACATCTCCCAGTCTTGCTTACACCAGACCTGTGCGTGAACACTGCAATTAATGAATCCATAAATTACACCGACGCATGAGGATATATGGATATCAACAGCAGAGAAAAGCCTCACCTCCTGACAGCATCTCGTTTCTGCTCATCGATGTTGTCCCACCATTTGGAAAAATACGAGATCTCAGACCAGATAATTTTTCGCCGTCTGTCTTCATGTAATTTCACCACCATGTTGTTGAGAATGTGTTGCGTCTGGTCTCTATAGTAGTCATCGAATGTCTTCAGCCAGCCTGAGCAGAACAACACACAAACTTGTTAAACTTTGACTTGATATTTAAAATGGTTTCAAAAATGAAAATTCTGGTCATCATTTATTTACTCTCATGTTATTCCATCCAAACCATTCTTTCTTCTGCGGAACACCAAAGGAAATGTTTAACAGAATGTTAAAGCTATTAAATGGGGATCAGAGATAGCGTTACTTTCAATGTATGGAAAAGAGCAGCTTAAATATTCTGCTAAATATCTAATTTTGTGCTCAATGCAAGAAGGTTGTACACCTTTAAAGTGGTGTGAAACAAAAAAGCATTATGGTATCAGCATGTTTATGTTGTACTAATACAATCAAAATTATTCAACCTCCCCCCCCCCATAACAATTTACAAACGCAAGCTTTTCTGAAGATTTTTTATAACATCAACAGTTTAGTGGCATATTGCAAGTAACATTGTCAATATATAATATAACATTTTTGAGTTTGTAAGGTTAGGTACAAAATTAAGCCTTTCGGAAACTCTACAACAAATCTTAACTTGTTTAAGCTGTTACAAATACAAAAGTTCAGCCCATGCATGTGCTAAAATTGAATAGCAAATATGGGCAAGTCAAAAGAGATCTCACAAAAGTTATAGAGAATTTTTTAGTTGGACCAGTCTTGTCATTGGGAGTGTTTTGCTACTCCAGGAAGGGGGAATCTTGATTGTATAAAGGACATCATGGATTCTTTGAAGTATCAGGCCATTTTGGCAAAGCTTGTGTTGCCTTTGGTGCATAGACTGAAGCTGATGACCATTGGGGTTTCCAGCAGGGCAACCATCCCAAAGTATACATCCAAGCTTGGTTCAGGAATCGGTCATAAAATGTTTTTGAGTCTGTTCAGTTTTCAGATTTAAATCTCATTAAAAAGCTCTCTCCACCCTCAATCTTTTTTAGCAAAAAGGCTTGAGTCCTTTCTACAGATTTATTTAAGTTAGATCAAACAGAATTTATTAGAGAGCAACAGACTCAGGATTAGACAAATGCTTCACGTAATTCAACAAAATAAAAAAAGATCACGTTAAAGCCTGGACACAGAAAAGGCATTTGATTGTGTGAATTAGGAATAGTTATTTCAGGTTTTACGGAGGTCCGGAATCTCAGAAAGCTTGCAGTATTTGAAGCCAGAGACTAGCATTAAAATAAATGCTTTCCTTAACAGAAAATATAAAATTATAAAGTGGAACATGACATGGGTGTCCCCTTACCCGTATTGTTTGCAATTTATATTGACCTCTTCCTCAGGCAATCAGAGGACAAGACAATTGGGGGAATTACTAAACAACATAAACTTGCATTATATGCTGATCATTTATATTATATGGATATAAATTAAATATACAGAGAACTCAAATTTTGTCATTTGGTTTCAACCCAACAAAAGAACTTAAGCATAAGTTGAACAAGTTGAACTATAATTTAATCAGTCACAAAAAATTAAAGATCTTGAACACTGATCCTTACAGATTGGATTTTAGCTCAGTAACTGAAAGCATAAAAATAAATCCACTTTTGAGATTGTTACACTTTTCCCCAATCACTCCCCATGGATATACCCCTTAAGCAGTTTCATGAATGGGATAAATCCATTTCTAGATTCATTTGAAAAGAAAGAAGGCCAAAAATTAATAGCAGTTCTCAACAGGATAAAAGTAACAATGTAAGTCACCAATCTGAAAGATTGCCGCACAGTTAAGATCACTGATGTATTGGTGTGATTTCAAGGAAGAAACAAAATGAAAGAAAATTTGATGGCAAAAGTCGAGGGATGCCAGTTTGGGCTTTAATAGGTAAAAAAAAGAAATCTAAATTCAAAAAGCAGATCCAGTTTTATCTTAACCCACTAATTATATAATAAATAGGGCTGTCAAACGATTAATCGCGATTAATCGCATCCAAAATAAAAGTTTTTGTTTACACAATATATGTGTGTCTTCTGTATATATTTATTTTGTATATATAAAGACACACGCATACAGTATATATTTTGAAAATATTTACATGTATTTAAAAGTTTATATTTATATTCATATAATTTATATTATATAAAAATATATTTAATATATAAATATAACATGTTTTTCTTAAATATATACATGCATGTGTTTGTATTTATATATACATAATAAATATACACAGTATACACACATATATTATGTAAACAAAAACTTTTATTTGGGATGCGATTAATCGCGATTAATTTTTTGACAGCACTAATAATAAATAAAAAGAAAACAGATAGAATAGAAAAAGAATATCAAGCTAGTGTTAGAGGCCTTTTTTGCTTTTTTTAATTGTATAATAAATAAAAAGAAAACAGATAGAATACAAAAAGAATAGAGAAGCTAGTTATTAAAATGGTCATATGACACGATTTCTTGTTTTTCTTTTCTTTAGTGTTATGCAGCTGTTTGTGCATGTATAAGATCTGCAGAGTTACAAAGCTCAAAGTCTCCCACAAAAGGATTTACTCTATCTAAAAGAGAACGATGATCCAGGCCGGGCTAAAACGCCTCATTAAAACACGTCCCCACATGTCTAAGTCACGCTGTGGAAATATTTGCGTTATGTCGCCCAAATGTGCACGCAAAGAAAGAAGGCGTGGTTTCAGTAACCGCAGTAGTGTTGATGCAGTCATGTCAGGGAGACGCTGTGTTTCTATGCAAAAGCAAAAGCACTTTATTTGGCCTTCTGAAAGTAGATACAATTATGGAATCATTGTTAAGATTTGTTTACTTTAGAACAGCACAACCCAAATGTCCGAATTTGTGCAACGCATTTTATGGACGACAGTTTCGTGAACCTAAGAGAGTAAAGGCTGGCTGTGCACGAAGGCTATTTCTAAAAAAAAAAAAAAAAGGGTCAATTCCGAATTTGCTATGACAGTCTGGCGCTTCTGAATCAGTGACTGTAAGTATGTTTTGTTATTAGTTTAAATATTTGCTATTGACTGTTCAAATGCGGAGCTTTGCGCATGATGCATTGTGTGTGTGTGTGTGTGTGTGTGTGTGTGTGTGTGTGAGAGGGTAACAGGGTCACATCACAGCGGCGTGTGCAGCCCGTCAGAAATCATCTTAACCGCGGCTTGTGTACTGCAAATACATACGAGCATCATCACTGTGTCTGTCACGTGACTCTATTTCCCTCTGAAGGCTTGAACTGATGGTAAAACTAACTGAAAGCTGAAGCTGTGGAAAACGACGCGTTTGAGAGAGGCGGGGCATAGAGGAACTACAATAATGTACAGTATTTGAAAATAATGTGTTTTTTGAGCATTAAATCATGTCAACATATTTTGTTACACCAAATACACAAAATAATGATCTTTAAAATAGCATCATATGAATGAATTTAAATGAATAGAGTGTAAGTCTAAAAGGGGGCAAGTTTTTTTTAAAGAATAGAATTAGAATAGAGTGTTACAGTTAGAGGGTCAAATAAAGATGGAAGAGATGTGTTTTTAGCCGTTTCTTGAAGATGGCTAAGGACTCAGCTGCTCAGATTGAGTTGGGCAGGTCATTCCAACAGGAGGGAACATTTAATTTAAAAGTCTGTGAAAGTGATTTTGTGCCTCTTTGGGATGGTACAATAAAGCAATGTTCACTTGCAGAACACAAGCTTCTAGAGGGTCTGAAGTAATGAATTTAGTAAGGGGGTGCAGAAACAGTGGTGGTTTTGTAGGCAAACATCAATGCCTTGAATTTTATGTGAGCAGCTACTGGTAGCCAGTGCAAACTGATAAGTTTAAATAATTAGTTTAAATAAGTTTCTTTAAGGAATGTCCTCCATTTGCACAATTATAAAGGATGGCAATACCAAAAGCTTTCAAACTTCCAAAGACAAGTTTGGCCTTGTAAACCAAGACTTATTTCAATACTTGAAAGTGATAAAAGATAATGCTCAAATTTAATCAAATCGCACAAATGATTATACAGGGACACAAGAAAGTTACAAAAAGGATAGTATCCAAATTCTATAAAGCGATAAATAATTATAGGGGACATTCAACAGAATACATAAGATGAAAATGAGAAAAAGAATAGGCAACACCTTGACTCTAGACAAACAAAATAAAATATATACTACCCCACATACCTCGACAAGCTCAAAAATGTGCCGTGAGTTCTTCTGGAAGAACCTGACAGGATTGTTGATCACACTAAGACTTACAAACGGGTGCTCCCCACCCAAGTTGGAGGAACAGTGAGGCAGAGAAGCCACATCATGCACATATATTATGGCAATGTCCAAGGATGAATAGTTTCTGGGAGGTCATATGGTCTACTATTAATAGTATTTTTTCTCTCTGTAATCCTAAGCCATTCTGTGTTCAATTTTTGGGGGCTATTCCAAATGAAGTTGAAAAGACTGACAGATGCTTGTTTAAGATATTACAGATATCAAGTGGCACAAAGAGGGTACATTTGCTGTATGAGAAAGAAAGAATGGTTTCAAATACTAACAAATGTCAAAGAGATGGAAAGACTCAAATTTGTATACTGACTGCAAAAACAAATATTTGAGAACAAATGGAGAAAGCTGAATAGATGAATCTGTTTAAAAGCTTATGTGAGTGTATAATGATTTAATGTACTGCTGAGCTGACTGATCGAATATACATAATGTATGGCAACTTTTATTGTTATTTTTGTTACATATTTTTCTTTTTCTGTAAATTTCACTTCTGTTACCAAAAACTTGTAAAAAAAACTGTAAATCAAAGTAAACTAGCATCATCACATAATACAATTCCAGTACCATATTACCGCCTTTTAGTAGGAAAAAAAAAATGTTGCATGTCTGGTTTTACAGGAAGCAGGAAGAACTGTATTATGCTTCAACTATTGGCATACATGACAGGTTTACATTTATCTAACACACCAGTTCTTCACGTGTGATGATTGGTATTGTATATCGTCGCTGGTATAAATGTAAAATTATATTGTGTAAACCTATAGACACAATATATAGTATAACTATTGTAAGAGTACATTTTTACAGTAGTATTACCTGGAGTCACCTTATTGTTTCTCAAATTTAGAAGCTCAGGTTGACTAGCAATACAAGTTTAACAGTTTAAATGAACTTGGTAAATATTAGAAGTCAGGTGTGTAATTTCTGCGCCTCAATTAGCACCAAATGAAATTGCAAACAAAAAGAGGTTTCGCAAACACTCCCACAGTCTTCTAATATTTATACACATAACATAAGCAGTCTACAAACTTACACCCTGCAAACAGACACTTGAATCCCACATGAAATGTTCATAAACATGAAATGACAGTTTGCATATATTAATAACTGCAACTCAAACATTCAGAAAACTAATCCTAATAAGTATAAAGATGTACTGACAGCTGTCTAAACACATTAAACTGGCACGGGAGTATTCTAACATCAGAAAAAGTTTAAGGTGACAACATAAGCAACAGAACATAACTGACAGTTGCTACACATCCTTTCCCATAAAACATCACATTATGAAAAAACAACAACATGACCTTCCAAGAACCTGTTTTCCAACTAAAAGCCCGTGGTGGTTTATCCTGAGGGGACTAACTTGCTGCTCGCTAACTAAACACTAATAAACCCAGTAAATTACATTAGATGATAAATGTGAATTCAAAGTTAATTATGAATTAAATGTAGGTCTGTTCATGCACACATTTCGTTTTCCTTTTTAAATCAACATTTTGACAAAAACAACAATGAAACAAATGTGACACGTGAAAGAAATGTTGACAGAACAAAAACAGGACAGATCAAGTTACCACACACACAAATTATGAAGTCAAACAACAAACGTTCTAGCGAGTCGGTTGACCTGTGTGTGTGAGAACAGTGCATGTTAATTCACTGGTAATGTTTGCTTAAAATAACTGAAATGGGATCATGTTGGAACGAACACTAGTTATCCATCAACAGTCTAGTCACACTTGAGCGAATAATTTGAATTGTATAGCCTTTATTTATTACATTTTTGTTTAAATAATATTATAAGAATTTAGTTTAGCATAGGATTATAGCATCTTGTGCCATGCCAGTTTCAAGCTTAAAGGGTCTTGTGAGCCCCTATTTTTTATTTTTTTTGTGCTGCATCAAGTTGAACACAGAAACAACTTATGTAAAAACCTGCTAAAAATCACATGTGATCGAGATTAAGTGAACCTGCCATGGGGTTGTTTTGAACATTTACAATGCTTTCAATGTTAATATTTTACACAAAACTTCAGCTTCACTGCTAATTTAAGAAATAATAAACAAACATTATGACAAATTAAGTCATCAACCTTTTCCTTTTGAGTATAGATAAACCAACCAGATATTTTTTTTTTAATTGAAATTACAAATGGACAAAATGCTTATCATAGAAGAGGCGTATCTTTCCTGATGCAACACAGGACTGACCTTGTAAATGCAGACAGCATAGAAATGACTTCAGACTTAATTTAAAATCCTACCATCAAAGTAAGAGAACATCAGGTATCAGATCTGTTATATTAAACTCATTTTTAGTGAGTTAAATACTAACTGCTGTGTATCTGACAATAATATTCTTTTTGTCCTTTCTCAAATGTAATGTAAAATATGAAGTGCACACTTGGTTGATTCACGCGGAAAGGGCCAAGAAATAAACTTCCTGTTTTTGTAGAACGCTGTTTTATTATTAGCTCTTTTGCCCTGAGTGAGATGACTGTGGAAAAGTACATCAATTCTCATCTATCACAGCTATTGAAATACCTCGAAAAAAAAAACACAAAACGGCAAGTCTATTCAGAGTTCAATACAAGTTCAGCTATCAACAGCACTTGTCCATCACCACAGGAAATAATCTCTACTATCCCTAACTATTTTTAAGCTAAAACTCACAGTTTTAGGTCGGCACTTTATAATGGACAAAATACAGACAATTCTTAAAGTTTAACCATGTAAATATTAGACCTTTTGTCTTTTGTGTGTAAAATTATATTGTATTTTTGAACTTCGTCGTCATGGCTACTTTCTCACAATTAGCACAAGGATACCAGAAAAGGACCTGATGTAACTATGACCCCGTTTACACCTGGTATTAATATCGCTCTCAGGTGATCCGACCAGAAGTGCTCTAACAGGGTGCAAAATGTTTCCTAACACCAAAACCAACTAAGGAGATAGTCAGAAGTGCAAGTGGCCACATGATTATTTCTGTGCTTTCTTTTTGGAGGAAAGGAAAGGAAAGGAAAGGAAAGGAAAGGACATGTGGAATGTTATTCAAAATCAACACACAGTAACAGTTTACTGGTGATCATGAGTGATGTATATAGTCATGAAACCAGAGACCCTTCACTCAAAATCTCATCCGAGTGGTCAAAAGAGATTTAAGAGCTGAGAGACTACCAGGTGTAAATAGCGATGTGTCTCGTCTAGCCAATTGTGATCAGATCACAGACAGATCTTAATCCAACCTAACTTCCAAATGTAAATCAGTTACACAGAACAAATAGGAACAAATAGGAATTCCCATAGGAATTTTGTCAGTAACACAACAGACGTTCTTTCACCTGGAAAACTATTCCAACTTCAAAAAGGTTTATTTAGTCAGACTCAAACATAGACTGTTTTTTAGTCTATTTAAACTATAGCTGAAACTATAAAAAGGTTGTAATGAATAATTTATGTAAGTCCTTTAACAAAAATTCAAGAGTCCCATTTCTGTTTTTTTAAACCATTCGAAATACTGTCCTGCTTTATTTGCATGACTCTAACAGAAACTGAATACACTAATAATAATCCACACGGGTCTCTGTGTGAAAGCACACATCATCTCACATCCTGAGTACCACTGGGGCTGGGCAAAATGGCCAAAAATGTTATCACATTTTTTCTGTATCATTTGATATAAATATGCATCATGCTATTGATTTCATACCAATAATGGGAAAGGAAATGCATTCCACATTTGTTAGACCTTGATAATATATGTTGTTGGGTTAGGTTCTAAGTTTTATGATTTAATCAAACTTTCAATAGATATTGTTATAGATTTATCACCCAGCTGTAAGTACCACCCAAACACTGTGGTTAGTGGTTAGATTTAGGTGAATATTCATTGAGAAATTATATTTCATTGTTGCCTCAAACTGTGTTTTTACTAATTTGTGCATGGGTACTCCACTAGTCAATTACTCACATACATCCCTGGATCTAGGTCTGCAAGTGATCAAATTTCAGCCATTAATCACAAATGTTTGTAATGTTCATTATGTACATGCATCAAACAAACACAAGTCTGTTTACTTGATAAACGATGATTCTCATTGACTACAAACACAAGACAATGGCCAACAAACATTAACACTCACCAGGGTCATTATGTGAATGGGGCACAACAAAGACTTGGAGTGGCTCATTGTCCCATTCATTGTCTTGATAAGAGATATCAAAGCCTTGTTTCCATACTCCACCATCAGGGTTATCAAACCTGAGTAAATCATAAACATCCAGCATCTGGAAGAAAGGAGGAAAGAACACCAATTTACTGGACTATAACAGACACTTCCATTCAATTCCTATATCTTTGACTAAGACTAAGTGCAGAATCAGTTCATAATACTACATTTGTACATCAATATCTATTGGTTATGAAAGTGAAAATCAATTTGTGGAGTTACTTAAAGGCTGGGCAGGAAGAAGTCTTGATGAAAATTCACTGACAATTAGTTTAATGATAACAAAAGCATCCTCATGACTTCTCTGTAATAAAACTCATTCAAACATCAATTACATCAAAAGAGGACAGAAACTGTATTGGCTAAATTTATTTATATTCAGATGGTACTCCTAAAACATGTGGTTCTAACTAATTTCAGCTGTCGGTTTTCTGAAACAAACAAACAAAAAAATGATATTCTCTTAAGAAATTCCTGCATGTAAACTCGAAGATGTTTATTTGGACAGGAATTAAATTGAATTATTGACAAACACAACACAACCCTGGTGATTGTCAGTAAACAGGAGGTAATTCAGCAGAGATTTTTTTCTCAAGTGACGGGTGGAAAAACACCAATATTTCCAGGTTGGATAGTAATAAATATCATAGACTTGCACCTGTAAATGCTGATATTACATCACGTCCCCATGTGAAACAAATAAAGGTGGAAAAGGGCTAAGGAAAAAGGCAAGCCATAGACAAACGCACATGCAAATATATGCAAAATTAGTCTGCTAGTGTGGCACAATTCAGGCATTGAGATATTTCTCAACCTCCACAGAACAGCCAGTGGGTCTCCAGAAAACAAGTCTCGCTGGCATTGATCTATCCGTGTTTACAGTAACATTGTTCAGGGGAAAAAAATCTTTTCAAAAAAGTATATTGTGCATTATAAAATAGCAAAACATTGTTTCAAGGTGACTGTATGAACTATTTTTTTCTTACTTTCTCTGTCATGCCAACCAAATGCTTATGGAATGATAAATGTCTTCCTGACTCATTACAGTTGTAAGAATTAACTCCATTAATTTTAGCTTTTGGAATTCGAGTCGTATGAATTCGATATTGATATGATTAACTGATATTAATTAAAACGTCCAACTTATACCTTATTAACAATCGTCCAGCGAGTCGTTAAAATTCAGTATATCTGAGCAATTCTGATTTTCGTGGCCACGATATAATAATACAGAATTATTTGGGTAACTTTATGAGCATAGGTAACGTTATCTTTGGCAAATAGTTTAAGACTTGAAAATCACATAGCACCAGACAAAAGATTTCTTTATGAATGAAACGAGAGTTTATTCGCTATTCTACTTAAGATACATGAATTAAGCTAACAAAACAAACACACATACACACATATACACACAAATGCGCTATTGAAGAAAGTTAAAGTCTAGCCTTTTGGGCTATTTCGTGAACTCCGCCTACGGAAGTTACACAAGCAGAGACCTCTATTATCTTTACTCTTAAAGATTACTTCGACCAGTTCCAGCGAAATAGAGATTTTGTTTGATTACTTGCTTTAAGTTGAGATGACAGCTGATCGGTGGGTTTCCTGGTTCGAGGGAATCCCGCGGCGGATTGGCTGCTGATGTGTCGTTGCGTGAGGTCACGGGGAAAGCCCTCCTGTGATTGGCGGTTGCCTGGTTCTTTGAGAGAGAGAGCGACCCTTGAAGTTCTTCTCTGAGTTCCTTCCGCGTAGCTTCAGGCTTTCAAGGTTTCTTCAGACGTTTGACTAAGTATTTGTAGTGTTGTTAGATGATCGACCAGATGTTAAGGTCGTGGGCGCTTAGCAGCGCGCTCAGTGAGCCGAAGCCAAAGTCTTTGCAAGTTTTGCGCACGCAAGCAGCAGCTTTGTGTCCAGTTTTAAACGGGCTGATTTCAGTACGCCCACCAGGGTCTTCTTCCAATCAGATTGTTCTTGTAGGGCGGAGCCCCGCCCTCACGGCTCAGTTTTCCGTGCGTAAATTTATCTGCTTAGTTATTTTGACACATGAAGAAAATATCCTGGCAGATTTCTATACGTGTTATAATCATACATTATGATGCTAAAGGTTAATTTTCATTCACACCAACTTATTGCTTACGAAACCAGCTCTTATTCAACATCAAACAACAGGTATTTGGCATACACAAGGTACAATTTTTTTATCTACTACATGGGTTAAGGCATAGATTAAACTATACTAAGTTCTAAATAATCATCAAGCATATGATACTAACACAGGGAAAATTTATATGTCACAGATTAAGAAAATATCATTGGTTCCAATACACAGCAAGCTTATAAATGACAACCCGAATATAAAATACAACCTGAATATATATATATTGTCTCTTGAGTATATTGCTTTTAATAGCAGCAGCTAAATGAATGTCTCTTCTTAGAAGTCCTTTGTAAAAGTTTGAGTCCTTTGTTTGTCCAAGAACGGGAGAGAGCGCGTTTCTGTTGAAGGAGAGACACAGCGCGCATTCTCTTGGAATGTGGGAGGTCTCAAGGGTCATAAAGTCACTTTGGGCATGTATCTGTAAAACTTCAACGCTCAGACATCTCGTCGTAAAAGTCTTTCCTTGTTGATCAAATTGTTGAATTACTGCGTTAAACGATCATCCTAGACCATGTCCAGATAGGGTGTTCTTTTGTCCTGTTTCATTTGAATTATGGTTAAGTGATAAGAAGCCACAGTGACGTCCTGTTTAAATACATTCCAGATTTTCTCCACAAATCTGTCCTTGTTTTAGGGGTCTCGTGAGACGTTAGAGAGAACAGGACAGGATGCTGTTCCAACGATTGAGCGAGATGCTGGTCATTTATTAATTTTACGACCACAGATAATGAAAAGGAAAGCTCCTCAGGAATGTGCTGTCCTGTTAATAGTTATGTGTGTGTGTTCTTGTTCGACAAGGTTCTACACAGTCTCACGACATACAAAATACATGTGACAGCTGTGAACATCCTGATAACATAGTTTAACCCTTCAGTTAAAGTCTGCCTTTATCATATAGCTGACCGGTATGCTAGTGTGGTTTTACTTGTGTACGTCTTACAAAAATATGATGATATTGAGGTTTTAGTTTGGATTAAGAATGGATATCAATGGAATGGATTTCCACCATGAATTAATTGCACTCTGAACGCATGTGTTCTATCACAGATGACCCATGCAAATGTTACATTCAGACTCTTATTTAAAACTGGCTTATTTCCAGCTATTGTTGCTAAAAAATAAAAAAAAATAAAAAAATTATAAAGTTTTTAATCTGTAGTAGTTTAATCAGTAGATTTTGATCAGTAGTACTGGCTTGGGATGGGTGTCATCACCCGTCTCAACCAATGAGAGCATCTGGGGTGGGCCTAAGCCTGCAGAAGCACTCACATGAACGCTCCCAATAAAATTATTTAGGCTAAGCATCAACATTCACAAACCACTGTTCACTGTTATTTTTAACAGAAAAGCAAGCATGGGCTGCTGCGTGCACGGTCTGGCATGGCAGAATACGACCAGTCCTCGCTTTATTATCACTAAAAAGCTGACATCTCAGTTCATCGTGATCTCATAAAGCTCTGTTATAACACAGAGAATATATGAACAAAGAATCTACCATAATGTCTACACTTTGTGTGTTATAATGAGAGAATTCCTAAAAGCACACAATTTTCAGCACTGCACAATAATTTTTGAGCGGTGAGCGGATTCTAACTTAAACACCTTTGATTGACCATTGCATTCCTGAAATCAACAGCTGAGTGTCTACATTGCTCAACGCTGCAAACACATGTATAAATAGAAACTGCCTATGCTTGCACGTTAATCATTTTAATGCTATATTTGTTGTTCTTCTTGCTTTTGTGCAATTGATGAATAACAATTTATATGTTTTTAGATATTTTATGTTTACATAAAAGAGAGGTGAAGATACGCACATCCAAAAATGTCTTAGTCAGGTGCAAGATCAAAAAGACATCTCAAAAAAGTGGAAAAGAGATCTGCACACTGTTAATTCCCTTTATTCAAAAATTTAAAAGGACACTTGCCTGACGAAGGTCTTTGGACCGAAACGTTGTCCTTTTAAATTTTTGAATAAAGGGAATTAACAGTGTGCAGATCTCTTTTCCATTTTTTTGAGATATTTTATGTTTAGAAATTTCTATTTTGCAGGAGTCCCGCGAATCATTTTATTCTCCCGCATCCCACACACTTGAGTCTTTACCCGCCCGCACTCGCCCATCAAGTGCTGTCCCGCGCCACACTCTGTTGTGTTGGGTCCCTGAGTGCAGGTCTCTTGTTGGAAGGTTCCTGTTATAAAGTTATGATCGAGGCTCTGGACTCTGAGCATAACTTGTTTTTCTATAACAAACTAGACAAAACGTAAATGCCTTTGCAGTGGAAAATAGCTTTGGTTTTATATTTAATTTGATTACATTAATGTTTAAGTTGAGATTTACAATAAATATTTTAAAGGGAAATAAATACTGGGGAATAGTGCTGTAAAAAAGCACCTTATTTGTTTAAAGTGTTTCCAAACAAAAGTTATTGCACTTTTGTTCATATAGCAGTAGCCTACTTTTAAAAATAAAAGTGCGCAATACACTACTTCTGAATTCATTATTGAATTTTGCGCATAACAACGCAATTAATTGCAGAAAAATCATGCGATTAACCGCGATTAAAAATTTGAATTGTTGCCCAGCACTTATATATATAAGTTTGTGAACCCTTTAGAATTTTCTATATTTCTCCATAAATATGACCCAAAACATCATCAGATTTTCATATAAGTCCTGAAAATAGATAAAGAGAACCGATTCAGACAAGTGAGAGAAAAATATTTTCTTTGTCATTTATTTATTGAGAAAAATGATCCAGTGTTACATATCTGTGAGTTGCAAAAATATGTGAATCTTTGCTTTCCGTATCGGGTGTGACCCCCTTTTGCTGCAATAAGGAAGGTAAAGCTTCTTGTAAATGCCGATCAGTCCTGCACAATAACATGTAGGAGTTTTAGCCCATTCCTTACTGCAGAATCACTTCAACTCTGATGATGATGGGTTTCCTCCTATCAACTGCTTGCTTAGGTCCTTCCACAACATTTTAATTGGATTAAGGTCTGGACTTTGACTCAGCCATTCCAAAACATTAACTTTGTTCTTCTTTAAACATTCTTTGGTAGAATGACTTGTGTGCTTGGGGTTGTTGTCTTGCTGCATGACCCACATTCTCTTTAGACTCTGTTCTTAAACAGATGTCCTGACGTTTTCCTTTAGAATTTGCTTCTATAATTCAGAATTCATTGTTCCATCAATGATGGCAGGCTATCCTGGACAAGTTTCAGCAAAACAGGCCCAAGCCATGACACTACCACCACCATGTTTCACAGATGGGATAAGATTCTTAAGCTGGAATGCAGTGTGTTCTTTTCTCCGAACATAATAGCTTCTCATTTAAACCAATAAGTTCTATTTTGGTTTCATCCATCCATTAAACCTTTCTCAAATAGTCCTCTGCCTTGTCCACATGATCTTTAGCAAGCAATTTTCTTTTTGGAGAACAGTGGCTTTCTTCTTGCAACTCTGCCATGCACACCATGGTTGCTCAGTGTTCTCCTGATGGTGGGCTCATGAATATTAACATTAGCCGATGTGAGAAAGGCCTTTAGTTGCTTAGAAGTTACCCTGGGAACTTTTTCAACCTCACAGACTATTACACATTCTGCTTTGGAGTGATCTTTGTTGGTCGACCACTTCTCGGGAAGGTAACAGTGGTTTTGAATTTCCTCCATTTGTACACACTCTGTCTGACTGTGGATTTGTGGAGTCCAAACCCTTTAGAGATGCTTTTGTAACCTTTTCTAGCCTGATGAGCAACATCAACTCTTTTTCCGAGGTACTCAATAATCTCCTTTGTTCGTGACATGATTCACTTCCACAAACATGATCAGACTTTGATAGATCCCTGTTCTTTGAATAAAACAGGTCACATACTGACATTGACTGAAAATACCTCTGCACAGATGGACTCTAAATTCACCTTTAAATTAACTGCTAATCCAAGAGATTCACATACATTTGCAACTCAGAGATATGCAATATTTGATCATTTTCCTGAGTAAATAAATGACAAAGAAAATATTTTTGTCTCATTTGTTTGATTGAGTTCTCTTTGTCTACTTTCAGGACTTATATGAAAATCTGATGATGTTTTGGGACATATTTATGCAGAAATATAGAAAATTCTAAAGGGTTCACAAACTTTCCAGCAGCACTGTTTATATATATACACATATACATACACACACACATACATATACATATATATATATATATATATATATATATATATATATATTATATATTATATATATATATATATATATATATATAATTTTATATCAAATATGGATTATAAGTATACTGTAGAAATATCTAGATCACTACAAAATCTGGGCAAGCAATAGAACAGCTGAGCACTGACCAATTGATTGTCAGTGCTCATTGATAACATTTCTATTGCTTGCCCAGACAGCCCAGTGATACAGATATTTCTACAGTACCTGCCCTGTCAATATTTGATATAAAATTATTATATATATATATATATATATATATATATATATATATATAATCTTTTTTTGTACCTGTACTCCATCCGCTGCCTTGGAGTAGATCCGTGCTGCAAACTGGCAGTCCTCTGAGTGGATGGGGAGCAGCGCAGGAGCAGGAGGCAGCAATTCCAAGTCCCCCTGACTCATGTTCCCTTCAGGAAACATTTTCCCATCTTTCACAGTTTCCCTCAGGTTAATTACGGAGTCCCTGATATTGGCAATGATCTCATTGTTCTCTGCAAGTAGTCTTTCTAAGTGGTCTATTTTGTCCTGGAGAACACCAAGCTGACCCTGTAGAATACACAAAAACAGAGAAACACTTAACACTGGACAAAATCATGTACTCCTTCAGCACAAAATTCAGACAATGATGTAACTAAATGCATTACTACATAACTAAGTGCAACTGAATATAGTACATCTCAGACTTTGTTTACAAGACTTATGGATTTAGAAAATACATTTTAACATCCAAAGTAATTTAATGCAGCATCTGGCCAGCAACTTTTCCAGATCAGGCACAAGCACCGTGTCTATGAAAATGGTAGAGACTAAAATGTACAACATTCAATTCAAATTCTCCCACTTTGGCTCTCAAATATCATTCAAAAGAGGTGTTTGAATATTTGTCATGACAGATTATAGTACATCAATGTCAAAGAACATCAGTGCTAAACCTTGTAAAACTCTCAGGAGATTCAGATTTGCTGCTGCCAGAGTTTTAAGCTTAGGTTTAGTCTACTGGATTTCAAATAAACACAGTGTATGTAAGACACATGTGAATCCTGTAGGACTTGTTACTGAATTTAGGGTAGGCTAAGCCTAAATTCACTAAACATCACTGGTTCTCTGTACATATCAGAAATGTGACAGTTTTCCAATATAACAGTTTTGTTTCTGAAAAATACAAATCATACATTTGAAGAAAAAAAAATTTAAAATCCAAATAGACAATTGGTCGTAAGGGAGACAGTTTTTAAATTCAGAATTTAAGAACTGACTCCCTTTCGATTCATAAATTCATCTGAACTGGCTACAAGCTGCATTGGAAAACAAATCACTTAGAGCACATTTGAGTAATGACATTGTATCTGAATCTGTTTTTAATCGCACAATTTAACAGTATAAGCAAGCATTTTGTCTGTCTTAAAACCGAGTGAACTGCCTGTTGAGATGTGTCAAAGCTGTTTGCGCATTTACTGACTCTCTAGTGTCGCGGCAAAACAAATTATATTTTATTAGCATACACTCTGAATAGAATGAGATGGAATAAAAAGACTACGAAATAATGCCAAAGCTACATTTTTTTCTGTTGAGCTGACCTCGCAAGCTGCATGCAAAAGCAAACGTACAGCGCGAACAATGTAGTCCAATTCACGAGCAAATGACTCTTATGAGTCGATTCAATTAATGAATCGTTAAAAATACAAATATGATTTCGGTTTAAATCTGTCTGACATAATGAATACTCAACAAATCGTTTTTCTTTCAGTCATATCAGACTCGAATTTAACAACTGTTCTATGTACTTAAGGTGCATGAAATATTGTTGCTAATAAGGTATTGCTTAGGATAGCTACATTTTTGCGCCTTTTGTAATGATAGGCTACCGTAATTTTAACCATAGAAATACAATATTACGCAAATTGTTAATATAGGTAGGGCCATTTATTGGAGTCTGTGCCTGTTTGAATGCAAAGAGAATTGAGTGGGGATCACACTGTGCTGTCTATATAGGCAGCTCGCTGGGCTTTTCAAACACAACCTATGACTGTTGAAGACAGTGGGTTAATGACCTTTGAGATCTGTTCACTGTCCGAAGCTAAACACAATCTTTCTTTTAATTCGTTTTCTTAATTGTTCAGAACAGTACCACAATAAGTTATTCAATAAAAACACACGATAAAGTATTTGAGAAACAGGAAATGCAGGAAATGACAGTTAACAGCCATCTTTGTGTCTGTGTATTATTTTAACAGCATAATGTCACTTGGAAGAAAGCAAACTATCAATTCAAACTACTGTCTTTTATCAACCCCATCAGCATCGAGTTAATATTAGCCTGTGAGTTCACGGATCAGCAGTCTGAACACAGAAAACACACATCTGCTGACAACACTGTTCATATAACAGTTTACTGATAAGCGTAAGACACTAGTACTTACGTTTTGAATTCTCTCTCCATTTGGGTTTTTGCTATGATCTATGTGATCCAACATCAGGTACAAGGAAAATACCACAACACAGAATATGGCACTGCCAAAAACTGTGAACTGTCTGCTGAGCTTCATTTCTCAGATGAGTCCAGTACATTCACACGAAAGGCAAACTTTTAAAAGCGTGTGGCTCGCGAGCGGTGGTCCCGTAGGTGACAGAAGGCAGAAGTGAAAAAGAAAGGTCTTCTCGCCATGAAGAGTTGTGCGGAAGGGGACACCTTCTCTAGCTGACGGCGGGGAAATGTCGCGCTGTGTATCCACGGACTGAAATCCACTGCGATCTGTCTCCAAAGTTTTGACGACGCGAAAGAGTTTGTGTGATTCAGCAAATTGTGATGGTCAAACAGGCAAAGGAAAAGCGCCAACCCTGCCCCCTTCCTGCGCTTACTGGGCTACAGACAGAGGAAAAGTGAGCGTGGAGTTGCGCCGCCTAACGAGTGAACACATCTTATACACACACAATCAGGTGAGCCCATACATTTTAGTCAATTTACTGTTGAGGCTGTCTTTATCTGTGGGGTCCCAGAGATCTAAAAAAAAAAAAACCAAAACATTTGACAGACACTGATGATTAATAGCCTGCACTGTAACATATCTATAGAAACCTGTATCTGTAGAAATGTAAATATGGAATTTATGATCATGTTTGTTCAGTGTTATTGTGTTAGGCCTATATTTG
Source organism: Tor tambroides (assembly GCA_021397915.2). Taxonomy (NCBI): domain Eukaryota; kingdom Metazoa; phylum Chordata; class Actinopteri; order Cypriniformes; family Cyprinidae; genus Tor; species Tor tambroides. The sequence goes on along the minus strand of JAFVLL020004968.1, from coordinate 101,558 downwards.
TTATATCTTATATTTAAAAAATATATATTGAGATTTAAAATCTGAATTAATGCAAAACACTACAAGCAAAACCCTTTTTTTCAGGCACTGGTCAATATTGAGATTTCGAGTTATTTTGCAACTTGTAGTCTTTCAAACTATTGGGAAGAAATACACCCAAAATACACATTTAAGAGTTTATTTTCTTACATTTTATCTGTTTGCTTGTGTAAATTTCAATTACAATACATATCTTTAAAGCCCATTTTCTCAAAATGAGTTTTTTTCTAATGCACTGAACCAGAAATCTGCATTTCAGTTACATACACCAAACTTTCTATTCCTTTTTATTCTTTTCTATACTCTGAACGTTTATACAGAATGGTTTACTCATAGGCTATAACATTCACCTGACTTGTATAACATCTTATATAAAATATGGTCATTTTGTTCTAGCCATCTGAGGGTATTTTATGATTTATGGAGCGGTATTTTATGATTTATGAAGAGATAAAGCAAAATATCCAAAATCCCCTTCCTTAAAAACCATTAACTCAATGTCAACAAAACGCTTGCATTATCCCATGTTTAGATTTCTGTTCTGGACATTTATGCAATATTTAGTGCATATTTAATTAGATAAGCCTCATTTGTAGGCTATATTTCAACATAACATTTCAGGAAACTTACAATACAAAAAAAATGGTCTTAATGTACTGTGCTGTGATCTTTTTTTTTTAACTTTTTTAACTGTGATCTTTTTTTATCTTTTTTTAACGCTGTTTAGCCTGCTTGTAGTGTTTTGCCTTAACTTATTAGCTAATTAATGAATTGATTAATTGATTAATCAAGTGAAATTATTTTCTTGTGCGGTATGTTTCCTCCAAGTATTAGGTGTATAATGTGTGTGTTTGGCAGTGCTGACTTACGAATGAATGAATTAATGAATAATTCCCTGGTATACACACATTCTCTTAATATTTTATGAAGCACCTAGCAAATGCATCATTGGAAATCAATTCTTTTTCAGTTTCACACAATTAATCCAACCTGAACTTGCATTATTCCAATCCCAACCCTATTTTATTCTATCCTACCCTGCCCTGTCCCCCCCCCCCCCCCCCCCGCCCGCCCGCCCGCCCGCCTGTTTTCTGTTTCCAGGTGGGCTTTAAATTGCACACGTGGTGTTGTAGTTGGCTTACAGCTGCCTAGCTGCACCCGATTATAATACTGCCAATGATACTCGCATCTGATTGGCGGACATGTGTCACGTGACCCTTAAGTTTCGTGGTGACGTTCGCAAGAGTTAGTTGTGACACAGGAGGCATCCAGGAACACAGGTACTGTCCGTTAACACACGACACATTTCCTAAACCAAAACATCGTGTGAGTTTTCTGTGTGAAATTGGAGGAATGAAGGCGTCGGCAGACATTATAATCCACGCCCTAGAAGTAGCAGCGCTTGTCGACAAACATTAGTTAGCTTGTTAGCTGCGCTCAACTTGTATCAGGGCCCGTATTCGACTGAATTGATCCCACTGATTATGCGAATCACGGGATTTGTGTGTTTGTTTGGACAAAAATCTATTTGAGGGCTATATATTGCATTTATTGCAACAATTTATCTCCACTGTAACGTGACAAAGCGATAGCATATGTTAAGCACCTTTAGTGCGTATTGTTGACGGATGTGATCTGCAAACTACATTGACAACAATAACAAGACAGTGATGGCTTCTAATCAGGCTGTGATGAAGCACTGTCGTGATGTTACTCAGTGTGAGCTGTCATAGGTTAGAAAGCTTTAATTCTTTCTAATCCTGGTCCTGGAGTAGCTCTGCATTGCACAATTGGGATATTCCCTATGTTTAACACCAATTACTTATTAGTAAACAATGAACACCTACACCTGAACTGGATGTGTTTTATAGGGGATTGAACCAATATTTAAAAGATCGCTGCATTTTCTGTATCAAAGATGGAGAATCTTGGTTAGAAGTGGTTAGAATTGAATCCTCTTTGTTTTAGCCCTTGTAACATAAAACATTTGTGTTATTTGATGCGTTAGCTGTCACACAGTATGTTTTCTTTTACATTGTTACATTTAATCATTTAGCCGATGCTTTTATCTAAAGCGACAATTGGGGAACAAAACAAGCAATTCATTATACATGAGTCAATAAAATTTACAGTACCACAAGGTTGAGTTGCAAGACTAAGTGCCTTTGTAATTCAATGATTTAAGTGCCTTTTTTACAATGACCTCAAAGTATGTAGACACTTAAAAGTTATGTTTGATGATTTTTAACATGCTTTGTATTGTTAGACTGTCAGTAGTATATGTAAATGAACAGTGTGTACTTTTTCTCTGTGTTACCTGCACCCTGATATCCTATTTATTTGTCATGAAAGGGCCAATGGATGACTCAGAATGTTTTATTTTGCATCATCTGGTGGATTTTGACAACTCCAGGGCTTTTGTTAAAACTAATGATCAAACTTCTGGATTTTTGTATTTCCGCCCATGGACAGTCAGATCAACAGAGGAGCGGGGCCAAAGTCAAAAGTGAATTATGGGGGTTGAAGTTTTTTTCAAAAGAAAGTGCAACAGCTATTTTTCTCTGTTTTCTCTAGTCATGGAGCACTGATTTCAGGAAAAGAAATCTTTCTAGTGTTCAGACAGTTAAGATTTATGAAAAGCCAAACTTGCAAGCTGTGAATTACCCTTTCAACACCTGTTCACAGCAAGGATGATAGCTATAGTTAGTTCTAACTATAAAGTTCTAATGAAGAAGTTTTTTTTTTTTTTTTCTTTTGGCTGATGGCCAATAAAAACATAAACAGGCAATCTGAGTCTATCTGACTTCAAAGAGCTCGAGCATTTAAAGTGGCAGATGATATAACTTCAGTGCACACTTACAATGAACAGAACGTTATCTTGCATTGGTGTGGACAGCAGTATAGTTATGGTTATTTTTATAGTTATTGTACTTGGTGTGAATTTATACTTCTGTTTCTTGTAGGAATGGGTCAAGAAGCAGGCAAATCTGCATGGCCTAAACCAACAGGAGGATACCAGACCATCTCAGGCAGGAGGTACGGCCGGAGACACGCGTATATCAGTTTCCGACCAGTTACAGATAAACAAAGAGTCGCATCCACTGTGGACTGTCAAAACATGGAGAGGAAGAGTAGTCAAAAGGACCCGGCAGTGGGTACGTACCAGCTGGTGATGGAAACCCTTAGTGGATAATGAAACTAAAGAGTTACTCAACATTTAAGCCCAAGTGTGTAATTTTCTCACCACAAATGAGAGAAAAAAAACAGATTTGCAAAATTAATGACTGCTATTGGTTGAAAAACTGATCCCACCCCAAACTCAAGCCAAACAAACAGATTTTATTTTTTTTAAAGCTATTCTGGCAATCAACTTAAATATGGCTTACTTATAGTTGTCACTAAATATTATATAATATTATGTTAAAATTACAAACTTCAGCAAACAAGTCCTGAGTAATTAGAAATCTGTGAGCAATAAAAGAGGAGGAATGGATTTTGAGATTGAGGTTCTCATGGTGAATAAACAGCTTTGTAATATTGGGAATGTATCAGGGATTTCAAAGAGCTGAAATATGCATGTGTGTGTGGGTTGTTCTGCTTTAGAGTGAAGCATTCATCACCTTTAAAAGGTGTAGACAGAAACCCTGTAGGAGACCATTTGACTTTATTATGCAAATATATACGAGAATGGTGAGGGTGGGAAGAAAGTAGTTTGAAATGGGTTTCGGTTTCTTATGTTTTTATAGGGTGACTGTCAGGAAATGCCCAGGTCATATTTTACCCCTAAAACCAAATGAAAACAACAACAAAATTATTTTTCATTAAGAAAATGAAGCCTGTTGTCAGGACCAGTAAGACTTTTTTTGCAACATTATTTTTTTTTGTGGCAATTAAGCACATGTAAAGCATGTAAAGTCTTACTCTATACAGTCTCTTAATGTCCCTGAATTGATCATATCATTCTAGTTTCATTCTTTGATTTATTAAAATATATAATTATTAAATAATAAGATTTTTTTTCTTCATAAAAATAAATTGTTTAAATTGTGAAGTATAATTAAGTACGTGGTTACAAGGTGATTATCATTATTTTATTACAATAATGAATGAGGTTTTGTTTTATTACAGTAATGATAATTTTGGGGTACACAATTGTCATGAAAGAGACATAATACAAGGAATCAAAATGGTTTTAAAAATAGGTTTTATTTTTTTGTAATGCAAAAAATAGTTTCTTAATATATTCTTGTAAATTTGTGGGAAATGTAACCAAAACATTTCTTTGTCTATAGTGCATATACACTTACTTCCTATATAAAACAATGAAATTATATCCTGTGAAGGAGAACGAATAATAACTGAAACATTTTTCTTCTAGCATCAAAGGGCAACATTTCTTCAGTGCTTCAGAATATCCTGCCGACAGCATGCACAAATGCAGTGCGCCCTGATTTAAACGCAGCATCAAATCAGGAGGGGCACAGCAGGAGGCAGTCTTCATTGTGTAGAGTCACAAAAGCGCCCTCAAACCATTTCAAGAGACCAAAGAGTGACCAGGTTGTGCCATATGACAGAAAATATTATTCTGGCATAGAAAAAAGTGAACAGGCTAGAGTATGGCCCATCAATGAAGACCCTAAGCCCAACCCGGAAGCTCTGAGTTACATCAACATTGACGCCTATGAGCCTGACAGCAGCGGGGCTGAGGAGGAGGACTCCAGTTTAAATCCATCTCAGGCTGCTCAGAAGAGACTTGATGGTATTTGTGAATTGGGTGGAAATTCTCTTGATGATTCACATCCTAATGTATTTTCTAAAATAAGTAAACATTCAGTGCAAATGGCACCTTCTAAAAGCGCGACAGACCTTTGCTGTGAGCAGCCAGATTTTGAAAGAACTGTAAAAGCAAATAGGAAAGTTAGTCCGTTGTTGGTTGGTGAAGATCAAGTTCCAAAATGTCATGGGGTTACAGCCAGCTCTGCACCAGCTTCCTCTAAAAGCACAGGAAAAACCAACCCCGAAGAAACATTTCAGTCCGAAATGGTCGTGAGGCCAAAGATCCGCAAACAGACGAGCGAGACTCACCTTGAAAGGAGGAAACGTTCAGAAAAAGAGGAAGTAAGCCATTTGTCAGGCACAGCAGTCAGAAACAAGTGTGGCTCAGCACCTCCGGGTTTCCTCGCACAAACAAGCCCTGAAAATGAGTTGCTCTTTGACTTTCCACCCATGGTCTTGAGTGACCTCAACTCTGAGGACAGGAAGAATGAGTGTGATGATAACACCAAAGTAGATGAGGAGGAGGATGATGAGATCTGGGAAGATCTGGAGAACTTTGGAGAGAAATGTGACCCATCTACAAAGGGTGATGAAAGGTACAGTATTGCATGTATTTCCATTTCATTTATTGCACTAAAATGTGATTAATGAATTGTACAGCTTTGTGCACAATAAGTATGTATATAAAAATAGAGAGTATATAAAAATCCTGTATGTGCATTAATATATATAAAGAGGATTCTTATGTGACGTTACCTTTTTTTACCTTCGTGTTATTTATGTAGTAATGGAAGAAAATCTTTAGATGTTATAAACTATCACACTATTGTTAAAAAATGTAACTCGTTTAATTATTATTTTGAAAAAGGTATTTTATGCTCACCAAGGCTGCATTTCAGAAATCAAAAATTATAGCAAAAACAGTAGTGTTGTGAAATATTATTGTAATTTGTAATATATCTATATTCTATTTGAACATTTTAAAATGCAATTTATTCCTAAGATACAGAGCTAGATTTTCAGCAGCCATTACACCAGTCTTCAGTGTCACGTGGTTCTTCAGAAATCATTCTAATATTTTTTAGCATTTGTTTTTCAGGATTCTTTGAATAGAAAGTTCAAAAGAACAGCATCCGCTTGAAATAGAAATATTTTGCAATATTATAGACAGATATTAAGTCTCTATTGCCACTTTTGATTAATTTAATGTGTTCCCAAACTTAAAACTTTGGTTGAGTTTAGCTCAGTTATAGAATTGTATTTTTTTTTTTTTTTAATTCAATTCTAATAAACATAAGCATAATATTTAGGTCCCACATTCTATGTGCGAGCCTGTTACCTATTTTGTGATATTTTAGATATATTTCTATAGCATTGTGGGAAGCAAATACTCTTTATTCAGTGTTCTCAATTTTTGCATCACTAGTACTGTTGAATTTTATTCATCAAGCTCAACAATTCAACACTGATACAAAAGATAAAGATATGTATTTACATGTACATTTTTATACTATTTTATACATATTTATTTATAGAAAATTACAAAATTGCCCAAAACAGGCTTTTAAATTTGTTCCAAATTTTGCTAACAGAGTTACAGAAATTGCAAAGTCAGGTGGACGAGCCTCGTTTAAAAAATCCTCCTAATTGAAGTGAAGGATGAGCTTGGGCATTTACTGTGAATGCTTGTTAAGGTATAAGCTCAGAAAACAGCAGGAAATGAGTGAGATGCCAAAGGTGCGCTCAGTGGGTGCTCATTCTGCATGCTAAGGCTCTTCAGCTAAGAGGATTAGATTGACTTTTACGAGGTGGGCTCACGTGTGTGTGTGTGCGTGTATCATGCACTGTGTTCTCAGCAGCAGCTCAGAATTTAGCGAGGGTGAGTGGTCGGCCTCGTGGACGTCTGACTCGGGGCCGGAGAAAGAGAGGTGCACAAGTGAGGAAAGTTGGGAGACTCTGCCTGGCATGGATGAGCCGCCTGACAGCAGTAGCAGCAGCAGTCTGGAGGAAGTGCCTTCTCTCAACCTCGCCTTAGAGTAAGCACACATCCTCTAACAAACTCGAAACACTTTAGTAATACTGAGTAATAAGATCATTACTCAGCTGCTAGCCCATTGACAAATACTGGTATTTCTAATGAACCCCCCCCCCCCCCAAAAAAAACAACAACATTGATATATCTGTCCATATAGAAGTTTTGGTAATTGATTTTATTTATTTGACACATTTCGCCATGCCAAATTATTAACAAATTCCAAAAATAACTTTTTTTCCAATTAAAAACAAACCTCAGTGAGAAAGCCATCAGTTGTAAGATTGCGTCTGTAAAACAAGGCAAAGTTTTGACGACATTAAGGTATTGCATTCCCTCTCCTTATCACAACTTGTTTCTCCACAACTGTCTATTTTTGTGGCTTTTTCCCTTTATTCATCTGCAAAAATCAACCTAATCATACTCATTTTAAAGCAGTAGATATGAAAGATCAGTGAGCTGCCTTGCTGATCACATGTTTGGTTAGTATTGAGTTAATTAGGCTCACACACTCGCATATGGCACGAATAAGAAAGCTGTCTGGGTAGGCCACTTATCTGGAATTGATTAATAAATTGGCCATTAAGATTTTTTCCCCATCATTTACTGATAAATGTGTCTGTCTACAGTAGTGATGTACACAGACACCTGCTACTGCTATTATTCCAACATCTTTGGTCACTAGGGACAGAATGAAATGCAATGTCAGATTAATTTAAATGTGTTAAGCATTTTAACAATGTTAAAGTATCCCTTTTTTCCGCTGTCCTGTGTTTGTGTGTGGTGTTCTTCAGGGAGCAGACCCCTCTGGAGGAGGGCGAGATCCCCTGGGTCATGTATAATGAGGACTCGGGCAGCAGCAGTGATGAAGACCCTGATGGTGTCAGTCAGTTTGTGCACCCTGGACTCTTTATCCTGGATGGCAACAATAACCTGGAGGATGATTCCAGCATGAGTGAAGACCTGGACACAGAATGGAGGTCAATAAACCTTATAGATAAAAAAAACAACAACAATCATCGTGTCATCCTTTAACTCTTACAGGGGAAATCTCATGAAACATGTCAAGAACATGTCCTTATAAAACTTAAGTTGTTGTACTCTGCATACTAATTTATGCAGATTTAAAAAAATAAATAAATAAATAACATTTTACTGTAATGCAATAATTTTACTTAAATTAAATGGTCTTTTTTTTTACCTTTCACCAATTATGCATTATGATAATGAGAATTTGAAAAGAAAATGTGCTTGTCATAAAAATATATCACTGCCCTAAAAATAGACTTCATTCCTTTATGCAAAAAAATTAATTAATAAAAATCCAGATTTTTGGGTGAAACATGACATATATTCCTGAGATTCACCTGAAAGATGCATGCCTAACATATGTAAAATGGTAATGAAATGTATTTACTATAATATATTACAAAAAGAACTATTGATTGTGTCAGCTGCAACATGCTGAAATGCCGAAATGAAGAGAGAAAAGCTGTATTTAAAAGTCCCTTGTTTTTCAGGTTTCTGGATGAATTTGGCGATGGTTTTGGGATGGCTCAAGCAATCTCTTACGTGGATCATTCCCAGCTCCTTACTTACATGGCGTTAGAGGAGCGTCTTGCTCAGGCTATGGAGGTGAGGGAATTGTATGGTTTTCTTTATCACAATTTAAATGATGAGTTTAGAAATTTCTCGTGTGTGTGTGTGTATATGTGTGTGTGTGTATATATATATATATATATATATATATATGTATATGTGTGTATATGTATATGTGTATATAATATTATTATTATTATTATTATTATTATTATTAATTACACACACACACCAAGATGGTAATATTTTAATAATTAAAAAAAAAAAAAATTATTGCTATTATTACTACTAAATAAAATATAAAAATCCTAAACAATCAAGAAATATTACAACTGTAGTATTTCACTGTAGCGTTAAAAATATGTATATTTAAAATGACATTACTAAAATTTATGGCTGTTTTAATTTCTTTATTTAATGTAAAACTACCACAATTTTAAGGAGCCCTTAAATCTAGTCTTTTGTTTGTAAGTGCTTCTCATTACAAGTGTGGGAAGATGGGTGGTGCATGTTGAGTTCCTGAATGCATGTTTTAACTGACCTAAACTCAAATCAGATGCAGAGATGGAGAACACAGTGCCACACTTTACTCTGAAACATGCAGTGCATATATACACTGCCCTCCAAAAGTTTGGAAACACCCCTGGCAAAGTGTGGTTTTGGACAATATCAGCATAAATCCTTATCATTTTTTGGTGCAAATACATTAAAGTAACTTGACATTATCATTGAAGACCAGCAATAATAATTTTCATTTTGATTACATAATAATGGCAATATATACATGTCAAAGTCAGACATGCCCCTTTGCCAGCTGTGATGCCTGGTTACTGGTTTAAACTTGGCCCAGGTTTTTAAAATCATCTTTGGGCAATCCTTCAGGAGGCTTGGAGTAATATATCAAGTCAATGTTTGAATAAACTGCCCAGATTATGCAGAGCTGTAATAGCTGCTAATGGTGGATATTTTGATGAATCGAAAATTTAATTTTTTTTCTATGTATAAACTGTTTATGTAATAAAATGTTTTCGTAGTTTGTGTTGTCCCTTATCAGAGCAAAATTATCACAAATTAAAAAGGATTCATGCCAATATTGTCCAAAACCCCACTTTTCTAGGGCATTTTCAAACTTTTGGAGGGCAGTGTATTTATTTAAGTGAAATGCAGCCTTTGCCATTTGATAATTACGCTAATCCATATTACGATTATGGTTTTATTTTGATAGATTGTGCAGCTCTAGCTTTAAGCGCATATTAAAATGTTTACCAAACTGAAGGGAGTCTGTATTGCTTCCCTAACATTGTGATATTGCTGTTTGAATTGCTGTGCAGTCTAACTATATTAGGTTTTGATGTAACCAAGAGTCTTTAAAAGTCAGAAGAGAATTTTTTTTTTTTTTTTTTTTTTTTTTTTTTTTTAATAAAGAGTAGCTTCTTTTATACATCATCTGGACCAATTTTAATTAATGGTCAAATTTAAATGGAATCACAAAAGATGCATTTAGTTTGATTATTGTTCATGTCTTAATGAGATGAAAGCATAGTAGTCTGGCATAATGTGTGCTGCTTTTTCATTAACATATAAATATTGTGTTTGCATGAGCAGCTAAGTTATACAAATAAATGATCCATGTTAATTCAACCAAAAAGACATTAAGAAATTGGACTCAGTTGCTGACTGATGTGGTTAAACCTCAGCAAACTTCATTGATTTCAGCCAATGAGAGAGCACACTAGCAACGTAACACTTAATGTATAATTAACTAGCTTCTATCTATATCCAGAGGAAATTAAATATGCTAATGTGTTTTGTTTTGTTACAGGCAGCACTGGCTCATCTGGAGTCTTTGGCTATAGATGTGGAGCAGGCCCATCCCCCCGCCACTGAACAAATCATCGACTGCCTACCCCAGATCACCATCAATGCCGAAAACATTGGTACTACTTCCTTTACTTGTAGCTACTTAAAGTGCACAAAATACAATGCTGCAGTCAGCAAGTGTCTCATAGTCTAGTGTAAGGTTTTTAATCAGTCTGTTCAAAGAATATGCGAATGGATGGACTTGGTGTTTAGTAGAAATTCAGTAAGAATAATAAGAAATATGTTATTTTATGAAGCATTATTTTATGGGGTTTGAGCATTATTGGATAAGTCTGGCATGTGTCACCAGAGAGATGGTTGTTTCACTGGCAGATCAAGTTTTTGATTGAAATTTTTAAAAGAAATTGTGTGCTCAATCAAGCTTTAAAAATGCATGGATATATTGATTACTATAATAACAATAAACATGCATTTGTAAAGTAGATTGAATTTTTATTTCAAACAGTTCAAATTGTCAAATTTGTAAAAATAAAAAATGTATAAATTCACAAGTTGAAAATTGACAAATTGATTTGTTACAATATGTTTGATATGTTACAGTAAAAAAAAGCATATTCAAAAGCATCTTTATGTAGTGATCGTCAAAGATATTGCATGATCCATTTTGGCGTTATGAGCATTGTCAAATGGGCAATCTCTGAGTTTGAGGACATGAGTGGCTCTTAGCTTACCCTTCGCAAAGTGATGTACAGACATAGCAAAGGTAACTAAGGGGGGCGGCCTTTAGTTATCTTTGCTGTGTCCGACAAGCCATGGCACTCTCATGCCACACATCGTGTTCTCATGCAGTGGAAAATATATCGCAGAGCAAACAGGAAACTGACAACATGCCGACAGACAAGACAGAGCAGGTTACTTGTAGTATGAAACAAAGTCTCAGCTTTCAAATTTTGTCTTTTTTTTTTTTTTTTTTTTTTTTTTTTTTTTAAGAAATTCAAACAATAAATACCGTTTTGTATTAGGGCTGGGCGATATATAGTGGGGGGGGGATTATTTGATCCCCTGCTGATTTTGTATGTTTGCCCACTGACAAAAGAAATGATCAGTCTATAATTTTAATGGTAGGTTTATCTGAATAGTGAGAGACAGAATAACAAAAAAATCCAGAAAAATGCATTTCAAAAAAGTTATAAATTGATTTGCATTTTAATGAGTCAAATAAGTATTTGATCACCTATCAATCAGCAAGATTTCTGGCTCCCAGGTGTCTTTTATACAGATAAGGAGCTGAGATTAGGAGCACTCTCTTAAAGGGAGTGCTCCTAATCTCAGCTTGTTACCTGTATAAAAGACATCTGTCCACAGAAGCAACCAATTAATCAGATTCCAAACTCTCCACCATGGCCAAGACCAAAAGCTGTCCAAGGATGTCAGGGACAAGATTGTAGACCTAGACGAGGCTGGAATGGGCTACAAGACCATCGCCAAGCAGCTTGGTGAGAAGGTGACAACAGTTGGTGCGATTATTCGCAAATGGAAGAAACCCAAAATAACTGTCAATCTCCCTTGGTCTGGGGCTCCATGCAAGATCTCACCTCGTGGAGTTTCAGTGATCATGAGAACGGTGAGGAATCAGCTCAGAACTACACGGGAGGATCTTGTCAATGACCTCAAGGCAGCTGGGACCATAGTCACCAAGAAAACAATTGGTAACACACTACGCCGTGAAGGACTGAAATCCTGCAGCGCCCGCAAGGTCCCCCTGCTCAAGCAAGTACATGTAAAGGCCCGTCTGAAGTATCAGCTTTACAGTATTTAGACGGGGAGAACAAAATCAAGCTCTTTGGCATCAACTCAACTAGCCGTGTTTGGAGGAGGAATGCTGCCTATGACCCCCAAGAACATTATCCCCACCGTCAAACATGGAGGTGGAAACATTTTGCTTTTTGGGGTGTTTTTCTGCTAAGGGGACAGGACAACTGCACTGCATCAAATGAATGATGGACGGGGCCATGTACCGTCAGGGGCAGGGCATTGAAGCCAGCCAGGGCATTGAAAATGGTTCGTGGATGGGTATTCCAGCACGACAATGACCCAAAACACACTGCCAAGGCAACAAAGGAGTGGCTCAAGAAGAAGCACATTAGCTGCTTTTCCACTGTCGGGCCAGTGCTTTAAACGGGCCGGGTGGGGCTAATAGCCTCAGACCTGTAGCACTGAGCCCAAAATCACGATGCGTTTCCACTGTCGGGCCAGAAGCTCCGCAGCGCTTCACTAAAACCCGCCCTTTACACGCCTCTGTGGAATGACATCACACAACCCCATCATTTCACCAACAAAGAGAAGTTATCAGAAAACTAATAAGAAATAAGTCACTGGAATTAGCGCGATCACAAAACGAACATGATAAAAGCGGCCGTTTGTTTGCATATTTTGTTAAAGATTTCAATCCAAAAAGCATCAATGTTTTACAATAATAAGTGATACATTGATCATAATGAATTAATCAGGATTGAAAATTAGTCACACAGAAATAAAGCGGTATGAATCATTATTCACAAAAGAAAGAGGACACATACCCTACTTTCAGTCAACTCTGTTTCTGTTTATTTGTAATCACAGAATACATCACATTTAGAATCATTTATTTATATATATTTTTTTTTTTTTTTTTTTTCCCATCAAAAATATGACCTGTGTAGAAGAGGGAGCTCCCGAACAAAAACCATTATTTTTTTTTTTTTTTTTATGACATACGCGGAGCTAAAGTCTCGAGACAACACTTATGACAGATAAAATGTGTTGCTAAATAAATATACGATTGTGATAGCCTGAATGAGAAGCTGACTGAGAACCTCTTATTTCTTCAAGCGGTCGTTTTTACCATGTTTACCATGATAATGGCTAGCGTGCATAGTCTTTTGCATCGCTTATTCCTGCCTTGTATAATGTGATCATAATCCACATCGGATCTCAAACAGTTATTTCAAACACTCGCTGCTGTTTGAAAGTGAGTTTTAAGCTAAAATTATTTTAAAAGTCTTGCTGTTGTTATAGCTGTTAACTTTATGAAATTATCCGCAGCACTGACGCTCTCTAGACGCAGAGAAACTCCGCCTTTGTTCATAACCACTCCTCTAGCCCCAGCTGGCCTGCTTTGGCCCAAGGTTTTCGTCGGGCCAAAAAACCCTGGCCGTTGGCCCCGAGGAAGCACCGACGAGGCACGATCAAGCCCCGGAAGTGACAGTGGAAACGCGACTGGCCCTGGCACACACTGGCATGCCCACTTTTGGCCTGGCAGTGAAAACACTGCTATTAAGGTCCTGGAGTGGCCTAGCCAGTCTCCAGATCTTAATCCCATAGAAAATCTGTGGAGGGAGCTGAAGGTTCGAGTTGCCAAACGTCAGCCTCGAAACCTTAATGACATGGAGAGGATCTGCAAAGAGGAGTGGGACAAAATCCCTCCTGAGATGTGTGCAAACCTAGTGGCCAATTACAAGAAACGTCTGACCTCTGTGATTGCCAACAAGGGTTTTGCCACCAAGAACTAAGTCATGTTTTGAGAAGCGATCAAATACTTATTTGACTCATTAAAACGCAAATCAATTTATAACTTTTTTTTAAATGCGTTTTTCTGGATTTTGTTGTTGTTCTGTCTCTCACTGTTCAAATAAACCTACCATTAAAATTATAGACTGATCATTTCTTTGTCAGCGGGGAAACGTACAAAATCAGCAGGGGATCAAATTTTTTTCCCCACTGTAGCTAAACTTATCACGACATAATGTTCCATATCATTCGGTATCAGTAATTATTGAAAATTATTTATAACCTGTTTTTAACAAAGAGCAGTATTAAAAAAAGGTTTGAATTTAACTGTATTTTTAATTTTAGTTTTAACAGTCAAACACAAAATAACATTTAAACAAATATCTCCTTTCTTATATTTTATATGCAGATTATTGTTAAGGAAACATTTGGCTTGTCTCCTGAGGCCACAGGAGGACGCAGTGAGCAAAATAATGCACTGTATTAAATTGTTTATTCAATGCAATGAAATAATGACTATATATAAAAAAGTACATAATGTCTAAACTAACATATGAAAATCAAATATAATCTTGTAAGTTGCATAAACAATTATGAAAAAAAACATCATGTATTTATAGCTTAATGCAAATAGCCGAGACATGTTTTTTTTAAAAGTTGAACCTCTTAACTTTACATGGCTTTCTATACAGCTCTTGTGCGAGACGTGAGTGCAACAGTCGTAGTTGTCCATCTCAAATGCGGAGAACATGCGTTCTGTGTGAATGACTTGGTTTCAGTTTTAACCTAACCAAGATCTTCTACGCATTGAGCTTCTCTATTTATCTAATATTTTGAATGAAAAACACAGCAGCGGAGCATCTCGTGGGTTCAACTTTATAGGCAAACAAAAACGATAAAATGCAACAACGACACTTACATCATCACCGCAGCTCGCGCGCCACTGTTAAGGCTCCTGGACGCACACCTAAAAGTCAAATGCACCGTCTTTGCATTCAAATGCAAATTTTTATTTTAAATTTGACTAATTCCTTTTTTTTATTCTCCTTAACGCAGGCAGGCACAGCACTCATGTTAACGTGTTTGTGCGTTCTGTCACAACTGCTTGTCACTCATAGCACGCGCCTATATCGTCTGAATATGTTTTCTATCGTTATCGATGGTGTACCGTCGATAAATGGCGATTACCGTTTTATTGCCCTGGCCTATTTTGTGGCTATTTAATGTGTCGTGACAGATTGCTGTCATAATGATTGGCACATGAACCGATCCTCTCTTCCTCTTTACTAGTTATAGCACAAAATAAACATGAATGAACGTCAGAAGGTATCTTGCTGTCAATACACGCCATTATTCAAGTTTAAATCCACCAATGTTAATCTACCCTCATGTCTGGTGTGTTTGTCGTACAAAATGGCAGATTTGGCGTTATGATGGGTCAGATCGCCTGCCAATCAGGCTCCGGGCGAAGGGTGAATTCCAACATGACACACAAGTGTTCATAACTGGTCATAACAGACATGAAAAGTTCAGAATAGAGGTCTGCGCGGGACTGTTTTTTAAGTCCCGCTCCCGCCCGCTCCCGCAAGGTTGTATCCCGCACCCACCCGTTCCCGCTATATATTCACTCTTTGTTCACCCGCTGTCCGCTTTGAATAATTTTCTTCCCGACCCGACCGCTCCCGCTAAATTTAGATCTCGTTTTCAGAATCACAAATTTAAATTTCCTCTACTGAAAGAAAGAGAGGTAGGCGCATAACAAATAAAATGTAGTCTGCACAAAATAGTATTTGTTATTTTATTTCTGTTGTCAAGAGTCTTTTATTGACAGCAAAATGTCAAACGAATTTTGTCTTAAGACACAAAATTCGTTTAACATTTTGCTGCCAAGACAGTAGGAAAAAAAAGTGTCACAGAGAAAATAAATATGTGTAGCGTATGGACGAATCAGACACACAATTTTGCATTTGATTTAACAAATCAAATTAGTTCTTTAACAAATGGTCACAGACCCCCCCCACCCAATACACATACTGGGTGCCGGTATGTCTGTCAATGACTCCAGGCCCCTGGTTGCCATGGCAACCCATCTGATAACACTTCTTTTATTGATCAAAGGAATGCGGGCAGAGCAACTCACTTCCTTTCCCCTTAGGAAAAGACCATAAAAATGGACTCTTCTCTAATTAATTCATAGAAAACCCTTCTTTGAATGAACACACACATCTTTAGATCATTGTGTACATTATTACTGTTCTTGTATATGTTCTTGTGTATTGTATCCTGTTCTATGCATGCTTATAATAGATCACTAGTTTATCACTTTAGTTGTATCATGTTTAGTCTCGATTAATTCGTCTTCGGACGATTTAATTGAGAGTGTATATTTTATGTTGATACCTATGCAACATATTAGTGTCCTAAGAATCTGAAGTAGTTTATGCATTAACCCCATGTAAATTACCATGCTCAGAAACAAAGAGCCATAAAAACTTTCCCTCCATGAGTTCAGGACGTCCCATTGGCTCTTTGACATCCCAGAGGCGTGACCTCCAAAGCAGATAAAGCTCTCACGTAAAGTGACGCCGCCCAGTCTGCATTTCTGTGAGATTACTGAGAAGATGAAAATGTGAGCTAGAACTCTTCTGAACACTTTAAGTTTTTGTGCCAGGCCTTTCCGGCCTTGTCTTTCCATTCAACCAAGCTCCTTGGACCTCAGCAGATCTTATTCTTAGCTTTTTCCACCTTCTACCTGGAAAGAACATTTCTACCTCAGAACCTTTGGAATTCATCACTCTTCAGCCTGGAAGAACGTGATCGGGACTCCAAAACCTTAAAACCATTAAGACTTTCATCTGAGACTGCATTCTGGACACTCGATCCAAAGGCAGAGCAAGTATTGTACATTTAACTAAACGAAACAGAGGTTATTAGTATGTTATAGACCCCGCTATAAACGGCGCTGATAGTTTTACTGAGATGGTTAAATGACTTTCTCCATAACTGCATTCTATGGCTTTCCTGATGGTCTCATCCATCAACTCTCATTAGCCCCTTTCTCCTTGTATAAGTGATTGTATGTTTGTTTGTTTGTTAGTTGGTTAGTTTGTTTGTTTGTTTGTTAGACTAGTCTGCATTAGTGTTTAGTTAATAAAAGTTGTGTGCACAAATTACATGAGTTTCTGATCCTGCTTTGCATATTTAATGTCCCTTTACGATTTTGATCCTTGCTACATGCTCTAATGCATTAATACTTAGAAAGGTATTTTCTGTGGCCAAGAAAATATCCTTTCTTAGAGTTGATATGAACTTAAACTGAATGTTCGCTGGACGAACAGATTAGTTGATGGCAATTTAATTCTGTGACAGTTATTACTGTCAGCCGATATAAATAATTGTAATTAATCATAATTGTAATTATTTATATACAATTCCCTTTTAAGCAAATTCTCTACATATGTATAAAAATTGTATTCCTTATTTTTATTCGTCTTGTCAGGATACAATTCGTTTAACCATTACAACACAATACGAACAAGTGTCGCAGAGGGGGGAAAAAAGTAGGGTGTACAAAAATGGCCTATTATAATTTTATTCGTTTTGTCAAAATACTAAATTCGTTTAACATCTTGCTGTAAACACATAGCCTAGGAAAAGTGTCGCAGAAGAAAAATAAATAAATAAATTCGACATGTGTCATTGAAATTTATAGGCTAAGCAAAATATAAACAAAACAGAGTTGAACGTTCTTCAAGGACAGCACATTTACACTTTGCTCATCTTTATTCTGCTCTGTCACTCATCGACAACGTGCGCCTGTTCTGTCTGCGGGCCGTATATCTGAGACCCAGCAAATAAAACGGAGCGTGCAGCGCGTGCATAACAGTGGAGTGCAGGCTGTACCGGTGCTTGAATAAAGCACAGATATACAGTTCTGAAATGACGTCGGGAACGGGATATTTTTAGACCGCCCGCTCCCGTTCAAATTGCACCAGAGTTACCGACCGCTGCCGCGTTTTATTCGGGAATTTAATCCCGCGTCGCAAGAAATCTGGTCGGGTCCCGCGGTTCCCGCGGGACAGCCGCGGGAATGCAGACCTCTAGTTCAGAATACAGCAGTTGTACAGCTTTGTGAGCTGCAGCAGACAGACTCTGTGGTATATTACAAACTTTATAGGAGTGTTACAAACCAGGTGTGTGTTTACCTGATTGTACTGTTTTTATAATTTGCCTTCCTGTTTCTCACTGCTGCCCATGTGAAGGGTTATGCAGATGGGAAATTGTAGTGTGTATGAGAGACACTGACAGACACCGAAACCCAAACTCATCACCTCAAAATGATTAACTTGAAATACTTTGTGTACTCCTTTTTAGTGCAATACGAACACCAGATGAGAAATGTTTTTCACAAAACTCAACACACGGGATGAATGCTGGGAAAATCATGCTCTCACACTAATGTCCCACTTCAACTTTATTGCCTGAGTGCATTTGGGGTGATAAATCTGCTTTGGAAAGCATAAAATGAAGTCATTTTCAACCCTAATGACTGAAATGAATAATTTGATGTGTGCGTGACTGGATCGAGACATGTTTAAATATTTGGTTTGGTGTTGTAGGTTCACGAGTTGAGTCTTTTACATGCTTTCACATGCACACTGTCTTTGTTTCTGCAGAGCAGGAACAGTGCTGTGCCATCTGCTGTTGTGAATACGTCAAAGATGAGATCGCAACCCTGCTGCCGTGCCGCCACATGTTCCATAAACTCTGTGTCACTCTCTGGCTCAGAAAGGTAATGCTGTTGTTTTTTTTGTTTTTTTTTGTTGTTGTTTTTTTTTCTTGGAGCTTGTGAAAGAGACATTAAATGGTTTCAGCCAAAACGTCACATTCTGTCATCATTTACTCCCATTTTGATTCAGACTTTGATTCAGTATGATTTTTGTTTATCTTCAGAACGTGAATAAAGAAACTCGATATATTCTCTAATCCTTTGAGCATCCGTTGAAAGTCCATGCAACCAAAAATTTCATGCGTTAAGTCCAAAAAAAATAGCTTACACTTTATTTTAAGGTGTTACAGGGTAATTATACATTTAAGTACTGAGTAATTTTAACTAACTACATGTACTTTCTATATGGTTAAGATTAGGGTTTGACTTGTCTTAGGGTTACTTGCATGTAATTATACATAATTGATTATTATAATAGTAAGTACATGTAACAAGGACACCTTAAAATAATCCAAAGAATGTATTGTAAAAGCAATCCATATGCATCCAAGTCCTTGGAATAGACATTATCATTTTATATAAAGAGATTTAATTTAGGTATTTATATATTTATATACATTTTTTTTTTTTATATATATATATATATATATATATATATATATATATATATATATATATATCTTATTTTTATATCTACATATAAATTGAGTTCATCAAATATGGTAAGCTTGGAAGCTTTTTTAACCCTCTTTTGGCATTTAAAAAAAAAGTACTGTCAGGATTATCAAAGACATGCAGGGAAAATTAGCAATAAAAAGGCAAACAGTTATTTTTTCGATGGACCTTATTACATATGCTTTTGTAGGATTTTCCCTGTCAGGAGGTGAATATTTAAATTAATCACGCAAGCTGATTTACTAAGATTTGCGGTAGTCAGTGTTACTGGTGTTTGCGCCATAATTTAACGCCCAAAAAAACTTTTCAATCCCATTGGCACTTTTATGGCATTGTTCCCTCATGCTAATTTGCTTTTAGTAAATTTGGCCCATGGACTTTAATGGATGGACTGTAATCTTTGAGGTTTCAATATCTATTTTACGATTTCAATAAATCTTAATTTGTGTTTGTGACGGTCTTATAGGTTTGGAACAACCCATTGGAGTGTCAGTAAATGATGACAGAATTTTTTTGCAAACTGTTCCTTTAAGACCAGAATTTTTATAATGACAGAATTATATTTACCGAATACTGTCTTTTCACGATTTTCAGTCTGGCACATGTCCAGTGTGTCGCCACGTTCTGACCCCGGCGGTGAGCGAAGTCAGCGAACCTGCGTCTTCAAATACCGAACAAGAAACGCCACCATCCGGTCACAGCGCGTCTGGGGGAACGTGTTGAACGTCAGTCATACACCCATCAAAACATCCCACAAAGAAACACTTCAATAATAAATAATCAGTCTCACAAAGAAATGGCAAGCAGCCGCCTGAACTAGCATTCAGATTCCATTTAACCTAGTGACTTGTGCTACAATTCATGGTCCAAACGTGGCAAACTAAACCTTATTTTCTAAGAAAATATGAATACGTATATATTCATAGGAAGCATATTTATTCATGTTTCAATTAAAATGTTTTTGTACATCCAGGCTAAACATAATTACATGTCTTTAACTTCTCACGTCATGTCAAGTAAAACTCCAATGCAATCCCTCAATAAAAGCTCCCATTTGGTTCAAGTGATCATTTCTTTGCTCAATTCAGAGTGGCTTCCAGGTGCTTTCCACCCTGAACTCTCTCCAGATATCCATTCAGAGTTAATTCAGTTGCTGAGGCGCATTGTAATTCCAGATTTAAGTGCATGTAGCTGGATATGAATGATAATAGCTGTGCAATTTATTTCACTCTGGTTCATAAACATATTTGTATAAATCATCCAAATGATGGCCGCCGAATAGGTAGTTTTCACAAAAGCACCTTCGGGAGCAATATCATTTCCAGAAGTCTGTGTGCGAGAGGCTGACAGTCTGAACTGGAAAATATGATGGTGGGGGACTATAAATATGAAATGGATTTGTGCTGTTTATTGCTAAGGCAATTGGCATGTATTCAACGTCGTGTTATTTAGAGGCGGCAGCTCGTATCTGTGGAGAAAAGCATCGCCGCAGAATAATACTCAATGAAAGGCGCAGGTGTGCGGCCACCCAAATCGCACATTATTGTGGACTCTATTTGCTGGAATCTTGCAAACCAGACATTATGTATTTTTGAAAGACACTGTTAACATGACTAACTCTTATGATTTATATACAAACCTTCCAGCAGATTTCACTGGCTAAATGATCAGTGAGATGAACAGCTGTAGGCACTTTCCACAAATAGGGTGTAAATTGGTGTCCCAGTTTAACAATAAAACACAATGGGTCTTATTCACAAATAATTATGTGGATTATTCCTATCTGTATGCACAGGAGAACTTCTCATGAAAAAATTCTGCCTAATTCATGTATTTTATAATTCATATAATTCACAAATTGAGTATTTGAAATGAACAGTAATGTGCAGTAATTTGCATAAAGCACACCCAACCCTTCTCCATATAAGGGCTTCCTGCACAACCTTTTCCTTTACAGCTTTATATTTGTTTGCTTAAGTGATTTTTATTGGTGGTGTGTGTTTGTGTATGTGAAGATTCAGCTGATTTTTCAGACATTTAGAAGAAATGGAAATGCGAAAGTTATCGAAGAATGTTCTCGAATTCATACGCAAATTTTATGCACAAAATCGTGTATATGCACAGTTAGTGAATGAGACCCAGTGTACTATAGAGAGGAAACTACTGGATAAGCTATATCTATGTTATCTGTATTAGTGCTGGCAAGCGATTAATCGCATCCAAAATAAAAGTTTTTGTTTACATAATATATGTGTGTGTACTGTGTGTATTTATCATGTGTATATAAATACACACACATGCATGTATATAGTTAAGGAAAATGTTATGTTTATATATTAAATGTTATGGTTTATATAAATATATACTTGTAAATATTTTCAAAATATATGCTGTATGTGTGTCTTTATACACAGTACACACACATATTTTGTAAACAAACTTTTATTTTGGATGCGATTAAGAGCGATAAATCGTTTGACCACTAATCTGTATAGTTATTTATATTTACCACCATAAATACTCACTCAATTTTAGACACAAATGCTACAATTACTTCATGATTTCCACCAAAATAATGCCAAATTTGATAGTTAAATCACATTTAAGGTGACGTCAGTAAGCTAATTGAATTTTTTTTTTTTTTTCTTTTTTTTTTTATCTGCATTCACCAAGCTCAACCATTCAACTCTAGCAAATTTATCACAAGAAAAAGAATTGTACAATTTTCTTTAATTTATGGTATTTATCTAGAAAAAGTAACCAATGCTCTAGCACACAACCAAACTAGCTTCAAGTTTGTATTTCTTTTAATATTTTTGTTTGTTATTATTGTATTATTGCTAGAAAATAAGACATTTCTTAACACACACATTCCAAATATTTCCCCAAATATCAGTAACTGGTTTAAAAAAAAAGTGCAAACATTATATTAAAGAGACCGCTTAAATCAGGGGTCACCAAGTTCGGTCCTGGAGGGCCGGTGTCCTGCAGAGTTTAGCTCCAACCCTAATCAAACACACCTGAAGCAGCTAATCAAGGTCTTACTAGGTATACTTGAAACTTCCAGGCAGGTGTGTTGAGGCAAGTTGGAGCTAAACTCTGCAGGACACCGGCCCTCCAGGATCAAGTTTGATGACCCCTGGCTTAAATAATATTTAGTTTGACCTCCTTAAGGTGAAGTGCTTCCCTTTAAACACAGTATCCGTTTGATTGAAAGCCCCTGTTGCACACACATCAATCTCTCAGTTGAGCTTTTCAATGCTTAATTCAGTATAGGGACCAATTCTCACCATTAACTAGTTGCTTATTAGCATGTCTATTATTAACATATTAGCTGTTTATTAGTGCTTAGAAAGCACATTCTGCATGACCATATTCTACATCCCTAATCCTACCCAATACCTAAACTTAACAACTACCTTAAGCAACAAATTAGGAGTTTGAGGCAAAAGTTGTAGTTAATGGTTTGTTAATGGCGAGAATTGGACTTAAAGTGTGAAGGTCATTGCACACTGAGTCCGAAATTTTCGCACGTTATTTCGCAAAATAAATACGACCTCATGTTGTGTCAATCACATTTACACACTGCCTCTGAAACTTTCGTCCGTCATAAAATAAAAAATTTGGATCAGGTTCGATTTTCTGCGTTTTCGCATCTGTAGCAAGCATTTTGATAGCAAAGGACGATGAATATGAAAACGCATACGAAAATTTCGGACTCAGTGTGCAAGGACCTTAACCCTCACTTTTAATTCATTTCAAGCAGCAAATTCAAAGACTCCAAACTTTATTGCAAATGTACAATATAAACAATGAGCAGACATTGTTATAGTTGAATGTCCATCAGAGAGGTGTTATGAGCAAACAGAGACCGACAAAAGAAAACTACATGGAAAACAAGGAATCAAACCGCCTAAATGTCAACCATTTCACTTTTCATATTTCCTCTTTCAGGTGGCAGGGGTGAAAATCTCTAAAAGCATTAGTTTGAAAATTAAACGTCCAGTGTTGCTTTTCTACTTTCGTTCATGGATCAATTCAAGACAGTTTTGAGTTGATCATTTCCTGAAACAGCAGTCCTATGCTGTTTTATATTAGGAGATCATTTTAAAGCATAAAAAGGCCCAAAGTGCAATCAATACATTAAGTGTTTCCATCACAAAATAAATAGTCCAGCACAAGGAAGGAAGGAAGAATTGCCGATCTGAATAACAACAGAAACTTTTGCTTAAAGTACTTTGAAAATGAGCTCAAGTTCTGAATGTTTTATTAGAGTAATCGCTGCTCTAATAAAACAAGCCATTTTTCTGATGGAAGTTTACATGAACACACTGTGCAAGTCAGACATGGGAAAGAGAATCTTGGGAGAGTCTCGGAATAACACAAATTTCAATATAATGTGAGACAATACTGGCGTTTGCTTTAATACACTGACAGTAGGAATTATAGTGAATGGTACAAAAAAGCAAAAGATTAAAATGCTAGAATAATATTACAGTATTTCAAACAACACACTATAGGGATAATTGCTTTGTTTAAAAAAAACAGAAGAGCTCACTCACCAGTAGTTTAATTGATGTAAAAAAAATTAAAAATAATCATTTTGATCTGAACCCACTGGCGAATCATGCAAGGATACAAATCCAAACTGTATTTTACAGTAGCTTTATGTGTAAATTGTCACCAGTTCTGCATGATTGGCACATGCATTTTATTGCGTGTCAAACTCCATTGACTTTTGGCTGCATTATAGTGATAGCAACAACATGAAGAGGAAAAAAAAAAGATTTTGCAGACTAGAAAGAAGCACAGTCAATGCTATGGGACCCTCTTTACATATTCCAAATGTGCAAATATTAGAGCAGTATTGATTCTGGGTCTTCACCGCTACTATTATAGCTGAAAGTTGACGCATATTCCTGACAGACATCCACATTCTAATATCATTAGTTTTGCAGTGAAAAAACAAACACCTACAAAATTACATTACTGAGTCTACAAAAAAATATTTACAAAATACAAAAGGAATGATTTGATAGAGTAAACCTTGAAGAAACCACTATTCCATTTTTGTGGAAATGGAATGACAAATTTATGTGACTCGGGAACAAGAAGTTGCTGGTCTGGGCGGCCCACACAGATGCTCCTGTGGAGCTTGGGTACATAAGCATGGAAAGAAAATGGCACTTGACAAAAATGGTAGGAAACAACCTGGGATATTCTTAATACAAAACACATCATCGTCTAACCAAACCTGTAATACTTATTTAGGTAAATGCATCTATTAGGACTCAAGGGTCGTTTGCTTGAGAAAACCTGATCGTAAAATAGCACAAGAATAAGAACATCACAATCCAAGACAATGGCATAGATACAAATAAACATGCTTGTGATTGGCTTTGGTTCCTGGTTACAGAGAAAAAAAAACAGATCCCCCAACATAAAACACAGTTTTGGACAGAGCTTTTGGTGACGTCTAATATGCTACATGGCAACACTGTAAATCTAAAGAGGTGGTTCACTTGAAAAATGAAAATTCTGTCATTATCTACTCATTTTCATCTGTCAAAAATAGTATGATTTTCTTAGTTTCAAACAGTTGTTTTGAAGGCAAGCTGCTCTTTTCCATACATTGAAAGTTAGTAGGACTATCAAGCTACAAAAAAGTATCCGAAAAGCAGTCTATTTGACTTGTTCCATATATTCTGTGTCGCTCTGTGTGACAGAATGAAATAAAATTTAAGTTGTTATTCACTGAAAAACTTCCACATTTAAATTTGATGCATCATACATGCTTGTGACAATGAATAGCATTTCGGCAGCATTAAAAATGTTGTCGCACCTTCAAATTACGTATCTAAATTTGTACAGTCCATAAACGAGAACTGAGAACTACAGTGGAGCGAAAGATTTTCAGTGAACGGCAACTTGTGTCCTCAGCAGATTTGAAATATACTGCAAAAACCGTACAGACCACTTCTATGATATTCTCTGGTGCTTTTTGAAGCGCAAGGGCTCTGGTAATCATTTTCTTTCACCGTATGGAAAAGAGCAGCGTGAACATTATAGTAAATCTCTTCTTTTGTGTTCTACGGAAGAAAGTAAAATCATAAAGCAATCGGAAAGGCATGGAGGTGAGCAAATAATGACAGTTGACATTTTTAAAAAAAAATTCTGAACTATCACTTTAAACATCAAATGGCATGAACCATGAAGAGGTGTGAGGTTGAAGTATTTGGAGACTTGGAAGAAATCTGAAGGCTTGTAAACTGTAGATTGATGCAGTGTCCATGCAAGCAGCCTGGCAGAATCGCTGGGTTTTACATTAAGGCCACCTGACTGTAGTAAACCGTTTTTGTTATTATAAATTGCACTTAGGGAAATCCGTGCATTTGGTCTCATTGCTTGATGAGTGCTGAAATGCTGGAATGTCACTCAAAGTCTTAAGGATGTGACTGACAAACATCTGTAATTTTTTTTTCCCCCACAAAAGGTCCTATTACTCCAATAACATAAAAATGGCATAAAATGGCTTGACTATAAAACTCCCCAAACCGTTAGGTTTTAGGACTTAAAAAAGAAAGAAAAAGCAATATTGTTATTGGGTGGACAAACAGTCCATCTTCACACATTCATCTCCATATTGTAAAGGGATAGTTCCCCAAAAATGAACATTCTGTCATTATTTATTCACCCACATTTCCTTCCAAACCAGCATGACTTTTTTTCTTTCCTCTGTAAAACAAAAAAGATATTTTGAAGAATGTATCAACTGTTTTGTCTATATAATGAAAGTGAATCGAGTATAAAACAACACTGGACCCAACTAACCTTCACTGATTGGACCAGAAACACTTCAAAACCTTTTTGTGTTCCAAAGAAGAAAGAAAAGTTCTGCAGGTTTGGAACAACATAAGTGTAAGCAAATGATGACAGAATTTCATTTTTGGGTGAACAACCCCCCTTTTTCACTGGTGAGTACACAGGAGTACTCAAGGCATAATGAATACACCTAATACATCTTACATGCTGTCTGTCGTAGCTTAACTGTTGCTCACTTACCAAAAAAAAAAAGGGGAAAATCTGCATAATTTTGAAATCGGAGCAAAGCTGAGACCTCTCTCCATGCTAATGGCTCAAAACAGCTGGTGCATAGGCAGTTCACACAGTGATTATGTGACGGAGTACTCTTTAGTACAATAATAGCATGTAATTTCGAGGGCGAAACATTCGTTGTGTTTCTCTCTGCAGATTAGGGATCACCTGGATGTGAAGTATCAGTTTGGCCTTCCAGCCATTTCCTCATTAAAGGCTATTTTTTCTTGACAGAGGCCAGTTCTTTCTGAATGTCGACAAATTTGGGTCGATTCTCAGGCTTGTACTCCCAACATCTCTGCATGATCTTGTACACCTCATCTGGACACTTCTGCGGGCAGGACATTCTGTAACCTACATTACACACAACACAAACTTTCTGTCAGGGTTGATTATAAATCAATCATTGACACTGGATATATGTTGACAGGATTATTAAAAGGCTAACAGATTGCAGGTTATGTTCAGAACATAGTACTAGGGCACTGCACACTGTGTCGTACATACTGTGCAGCACCTACTTTAAAGGAAAAAAATTTGTGAAATAATGTCCAGTTATTACAGATATAAAAACAGTCCATTTTTATATAATTTAATTAAAATAGAATTTAATATAATAAAACACAATGAAATGAAATCATTCAATTAATTCATTTAAATATCACATCAATCTGTCTCTGGATCATTCACTAAAAATGGAGTGGTTTTGTACCTTTTTCGACCTGTTCTCGAGCCTGCTGGTTGGTCATGCCTGGGTAAGGACACACTCCTAGACTGAAGGTTTCCCATAGGAGGATCCCATAACTCCACACATCACTCTCTGAGCTGTATCTCCCTGGGATTTAAACAACATGTCAAACATCAGCCTGGATCCAACGTAAGACCTTGACTGCTCGAAAATATATGGATGAAGAGCACAAATAAAGTACTTGAGTAAAAGTACAAAAGTAGTTCTTTTGAATGTACTTAAGTGTTAAAAGTAAAAAGAACTTCTAGGTCACTGATCATTTAAGTGTACAAAAAAATAACAAAATACACCACCAAAAATGAAGACAAAAGAAAATTTGTGTAAATTGTATGGTGACAAATAGTATAAACATACAATATAAAAAGAGACATCATATGGGCCAAAATGTGTTATTAGTTTTCTATCATTTGAAACGGTTACAGCAGGGGGAAGATACATGACCATTAATTGGTGTTATTTTAATGCTATCCACATTCAATCAGCGTAATGATCTAAATATGATAATCAATTACAACAATCAAATTTAATAATCAGCATTAGTAGCCTACTTTTAATGCCATCGTTCACATACACTCTCAAGCTCCCAGGATCTCCCGATTCTTGGCATATTTTGAGTCAGACATGAAATCTCGCTCTGACCAGATCATTGATTCAGTGAGTTTCTGAAGAATATGGGTAACCAGACAGTTTCTGGTCCCCATTGACTTCCATAGTGTGTATATATACAGTGGGGAAAAAAATTATTTGATCCCCTGCTGATTTTGTACATTTGCCCACTGACAAAGAAATGATCAGTCTATAATTTTAATGGTAGGTTTATTTGAACAGTGAGAGACAGAATAACAACAAAAAATACAGAAAAAAATACTTTTCAAAAAAGTTATAAATTGATTTGCATTTTAATTAGTCAAATAAGTATTTGACCCCTTCGCAAAACATGACTTAGTACTTGGTGGCAAAACCCTT
Organism: Tor tambroides; assembly: GCA_021397915.2. Lineage (NCBI taxonomy): Eukaryota > Metazoa > Chordata > Actinopteri > Cypriniformes > Cyprinidae > Tor > Tor tambroides. The sequence goes on along the minus strand of JAFVLL020004968.1, from coordinate 73,529 downwards.
GTTGGCAATCACAGAGGTCAGACGTGTCTTGTAATTGGCCACCAGGTTTGCACACATCTCAGGAGGGATTTTGTCCCACTCCTCTTTGCAGATCCTCTCCAAGTCATTAAGGTTTCGTGGCTGACGTTTGGCAACTCGAACCTTCAGCTCCCTTCACAGATTTTCTATGGGATTAAGATCTGGAGACTGGCTAGGCCACTCCAAGACCTTAATGTGCTTCTTCTTGAGCCACTCCTTTGTTGCCTTGGTCGTGTGTTTTGGGTCACTGTCGTGCTGGAATACCCATCCACGAACCATTTTCAATGCCAATGCGCAGTTGTCCTGTCCCCTTAGCAGAAAAACACCCCCAAAGCATAATGTTTCCACCTCCATGTTTGACGGTGGGGATGGTGTTCTTGTGGTCATAGGCAGCATTCAGCCTCCTCCAAACACGGCGAGTTGAGTTAATGCCAAAGAGCTTGATTTTGGTCTCATCTGGCCACAACACTTTCACCGAGTTCTCCTCTGAATCATTGGCAAACTTCAGACGGGCCTGTACATGTACTTTCTTGAGCAGGGGGACCTTGCGGGCGCTGCAGGATTTCAGTCCTTCACTGCGTAGTGTGTTACCAATTGTTTTCTTGGTGACTATGGTCCCAGCTGCCTTGAGATCATTGACAAGATCCTCCCGTGTAGTTCTGGGCTGATTCCTCACCGTTCTCATGATCATTGAAACTCTACGAGGTGAGATCTTGCATGGAGCCCCAGTCCAAGGGAGATTGACAGTTATTTTGGGTTTCTTCCATTTGCAAATAACTGTTTGGTTACCAACATTATTCAAAATATCTTTTTAAATATTCATTAGAAGAAAGAAAATTTTGCAGGTTTAGAACAACTCAATTAAACACCTATTATATTTGTAAACAGGATCATTTTATTAAGTGGTGGAAGTAGCTTTAAATGATCAAAAACGTCCTCTCTCTATTATATTTCATTATTATTATTTTAAATCAGTGCTATTGGTCATCGTTATGTCTGTTTGTGGGTTCTACAAATATTTAACCAATGAAAAGCATTCAAAAGAGCTGGTGATGCCATTGGATCCATTGGTTTGAATAAGCACAGCATTTTCTTTACTCAAGAAACACCGTCTAATTTTTTGTGTGTTTGAATAGTGGAGAAGAGTCTTATCATTTGCCGTCTAGTTGTAAGGCAAGGCAAGTTTATATATATATATATATATATATATATATATGTGTGTATGTATGTATATATGTACGTATAGAACATTTCATACACAGTGGTAATTCAAAGTGCTATACATAAAAGGAAGTAAAATAATCATTAAAAAAATTAATAAATCACAACAATAAAAACAAGAAATTTAAAAACAAACACTCTCAAGCTTTGTTCAAACGCTTCCGCACTAAGTGAAAAAACCTTCCAAAATACCTAACTATTCCACTACTTCACCCCCTATTTACTTTGACCATCATAAACCAAACAAATACAACTCAGAGGTCCTACTTTCAACTGAATAACCAACACACTTGTCTTTCTTTGCCCACATAGTCATTTGGAGATAAGGCTAGGTAAACGGTAGTTGTTTACATTTTAAATATCCTGTGCATAGCAGTTCATCTTTTATATCATAATATTTTAGCCAAATGTATTAAACAACAAGAAAAATTGAGCACCCATATAGCTACAACAAACTTTAGAACCTGTAAATTGATGAAAATGTAGTGCAATTAATCTGCAGCCGTTCTAATTCAGATTTTTTCCTTATCAAAAAAGGTTGGGCAACACTGATCTAAGAGCAGCACAGACACCATGAGTGCTTTACCATAGTTTAGTGCCTCCGGTGCAGTCCACTTGATTGGGATCTGTTTCAGTCCTGATGAGGAGTAAATGCCATTGTCCTCCTGGCGGGACATCCCAAAATCACTGATCTTCAGCACATTGTTCTCTCCCACAAGGCAGTTGCGAGCAGCCAGATCTCTGCAAGATTTTGAGAAACACTGTAATACCACCTCATAAACAATGCAACACATGTACTCTCAGCTCACAATCTTGACTGTGATTGGACAATTCACACCTGCCAACAAAATCATCTATGGGAAAATTGGTCTAAACTGGTTTTGAGTCAGAAGGCAAGAAAAGTAAACTTCTGCCAACAAAATGATTGTGAGGGGCTGAAGCAAGCAGTCTAGACCCACAATTATCCTATAATTACACTTATGAACACCCCCATTCTGGAAAAAGTGCCCAATGAGACCTGCAGCAGCCAAGACAGGATCATCTGCCTTCTGCCATCAAAAATATCCAAGTATTCTCATGTCTAACTGTTCTACAAAACCTCAGTATAAAAAGTGTTTTGCAGCCATGTGCTTTCTGGGACTGGATCAGTTTGGAACCTGTTGACATATTGTTACATCACAAATGAGATTTTGGACAAGCCATAATGTTTCTGGCCAAGTGTAAAAGCTCATTTAAAGAATTATGCCTCCCAAACTGAATTTGTTATAATCATTTATTCACTCTCACTTCATCCCAATATATGATCTTCTTTCTTCAGATGAACAGTTCATGACTGTATTCCATATGACCCTAATGGATGACTGAATGTCTCCTTAAGCAAAACGATAGGTATGTGGGTACATGCAAGAAAAACATTAATATTTTTAATGTTTTTTTCAGTATAAACCACAGCACAGTGGATCTACATTTGGGTTACAATCCACATGCATTATATTGACTTTTTTTTTCTAAAAATCTACATCTATAGCGCAGTTTCACGCTCGTTTCATTTATTGGCATGTTATAAGCAGTGTTGGGCAGTAACTAGTTACTTGTAACGCATTACAGTAATAATATTACTTTCCCTGGTAACTAGTAGTGTAACTAATTACTAATAAAATTTAAAGCTGCAGTCCATAACTTTTTTTGGTTAAAATGATCCAAAATCAATATTTGAGAAAGTACATAACCAGCCAGTGTTCAAAACTCTCACCTAACTTTAGCCCGATTCACAGCGGTTAGCTTATAATAATGTTTTCTAATTTGAGTGGTACGGGTAGGTTTTCGCGGGAAATTCGAGCATGGCACTGCGTCATTACGTCACGCCTGTAAACAAAGAAGTTGTCCCAGCTACTGGGCTATCGCACGTGAGGATCCTGCAGATCGTTTAGCCTTTTCTCACAGCAGCTGGAATAATTAAATGTATCATTTTGATGGCGCATTGTAATCCAGAAAGGATTGTGTGTTTATGAAACACATGTGAATGAAATTAAATTATATTCCAGTTTTAAATGTGCTTCTGAGTACAGATAGCCTGGGATTACACAAGATTTGTATTTTAAAGAAAACCAGTTTGAAGGGAGCATAGTTTGCTTTTTGGGTTAAAAAAAATTCTTAATATGAAATTTTGGTATGACAATTAGATATTAGACTGTACAGAAATTGAAATCTACACGCTAATAAACACTACTCATTGTCACGCAATGCTGATGTTGTTAACATTAATAATTTGAGAATAAAGTATAACAATAATAATAATTTGCACGGTTTGATGTGATATGAGCTACCCAATCGTTAGATTTAATCACCATTGGTAGCGCGATTTATTGTGATGCTTTTTTCCTCAGTTGGTCAGAACAAACGTGGAAGACTTGTTACTTGTTCAGATGGCAATATACAGTGAAAATTCTTAGTTGGGTCATATGTTCCAAGATGTAGGCTAGAATTTGTAATTGCGAAGTACAGTAAACATCCACACCGGTGCGGTGACTGACTGTCACACATACTCCTCAAAACATTAGATTCATCCGCACTGGAGCCGTGCCGACTCACAACCCCACGCAAGGAAGATAATTCCGTAAGTAACTGCAATTCCAGGTTTTCAAACATAGATGGCGACAAAGAGGCAAAACTTACGGACTGTAGCTTTAAGTAATAATATTAGTTACCATACAAATAATGGCTAGTTTCTAGTTACTTTTTTTGTCACAATCACAAACTGAATTGAATTAAAAAATTCAGTCATCTCTATCAATTTTCATAATCGTTGTTGTGCGTGTATGCAAGTGACATCACCAATGCATCAAGCAAGCTTCGTTGGAAGAAGAAGAAAGCCACATCATATAGCAGCTGGAAATACAGCCATTATTTTAATTTTGTAGAGAGAAAGGATGACAGAAACATCAATATCGCATGTAAATTGTGTAGTGGTACTAAGACTTTGTCTACTGCGAATCCCAACATGTTTGGTTGGTTCTACCTGCTTGAGCCCTGTTGCAGATTTTACAATGTTGCCTCTTTATTAAATAACAGAAGTTGTTTAAAATATTGTGGCTTGTAATCAGTTTGAGCCAAATGTACTCTTTATTTATCTGTAACATTCATGGATTCAGAGGCTGTAAAAATGATGCAATTACCAGGTTTTTGGGGTGTAATGGAAAAGTAATTAAACTAGTAGTGTAACTAGTTACTGTTAGCTGGGAGTACAGTCATTTTAAATTGTAATATTTCAAAATATCAGTTTTTTTCTATATATTTGATCAAATAAATGCAGCAGACTGGGTACATCAAAAAAAAGAAGTTTTCATATCACAAGGTTCAGAATTCAAATCTTAAAAGAGTAGTCCCTTATCTATTTTTTTTTTTTAAGTCTACAAAAGTCGATCGTCATATTCTTAATGTCTCTTTCATATAAGGAAGATGATTCTATCTAAACTTTTCCCTCCCCAACCAGTGATTTAAGATTCTACTCTACAGCCACCGCTGTGCCTCTCACTGGCATTTATGCTGAGCAGACATCCTCAGCCATACAACCATATTAGGTTGTCACATCCCAAAAATTGCTTTGCTGACATGAGATAGGGAAAGACAGTAGGGGGGAGCGGAGAAGAGATGGGAGAGCTGACAGAAAGGTGCTCAAACCGCCGCCGCCCCCTAACATGATCATGTCTGATAGTAAATGGATTTTAGCGGGGTGCTGATAGAGCCGTGGCAGTGTAAGTGCCCAGAGCTTATTTCTGAGCTGAGACTCGATTGTGAGTGACATGTATTCAGCCGGCCGGCTCCGGCCTCAAACAGCACAATGCACCAAAGCCCATTTCACAGTTTAAAAATCATCACCAGAAAGAAGCAAGAAAAAATAGGCTTGTTTCAGTTATAGAAATATAATTATTTCACAACTTCTTAAATATCATTAAAAGTTTTAAATAGCCTATTAATTTTAAAAACATATTTGTCAAGTTGCCAGACATAATTAAATCTGTTGCTGTTCACTGAAAATGAACACACAATTTTGTGTGCCTTTTAGGATAATATTTTGTCAAACGTTTCTATGAAGAAATAAATCATACAGACAGCACAATCTCATATAACCTCACCAACTCAAAAGCACCCGCAGCCCAATATTTTGGATTTATTTACTTTTTCTAATATGTTGTCTTTTCTAACATGTCGACAATTATGCTACTGGATGAAAAGGAATAAATAATATGAAATGTAATACCACTGATTAATAAATATTTTAAAAGGTTGTGCAATTCCTGCTTATTAAGAACTGTGTTTCCAGACATAATTATGTGTTTTTAGGTGCTGTATTTGGATATATATTTTGAGACACTATCTTTGTATTTTGTTATTGGTTATTTTTAAGTTTAGATATCTTGTTGTTTAAAATGTTCAATGCTTTATCAGAGCTGTATCTTTCTCGCTATGATCTGATTTCATCCTCTTGTATTATAGTGTAAGAGACTCACGCTCTGCAGAAGCGCTACAGCGGTCTGTCACGCCATATTTAAGAGCATCAAAATGCCATTTTTGTGATAAAATGTACAGGATTCGAAAGCTGAGACTTTGTTTCTTATCAGAAGTAACATACAAAAAGCACAAAGTAAGCACAAAGCTCGTTGTGATAATAGGATTAGAGGCGCTTTACAAATAATGTTTAGTGAAGTGAAAATTGAGGATCTGGCAACCCGGGCTTAAACTACTGGTGTTTCATAGGGTCATATAGAACCTGTGTTAACGGTGCTGTAATCCATTATTATTGCTTTAACCTGGACAGCCCTAAATTCAACACAAGAAACATTTTCTTCATGCAAGTTGCTGTCTGACACGCTTTTCCGCTGCCTTTTGATTGACAGGATATAATCAGCTCCGATCGGTCGATGGCCGATAATTGCTTTTATCGGCCAATACAGATTATTGGCCGATACATTGGTGCATCCCTAATTGTATTATAGTAATTTTTCACCGTAATGCAGTGAATTGTTCAGAAATATTGCATAAAATAGTCCATTTAAATTTAGATTTCACTATTTTTGACTATTTTTATCAATGATTTTCAGTAATAAAGGCTTGTAAGTTTCATAACTCCATTTTTTCCACATCGTCCACCTTTTCTTAAGATTAATGTAATAGATTCTGGGCATTCTGATAAATAAAATATGACCAAAAAAAGAATGATATATTTAACATTTTTTATACATCATGGTAGCAATTGTTGTACAGCATTTAATTTATATTGATATAAGTAAAATAATGAAGTTTTCACTGTAATAAAGTATATATTGGGTAGTCTATTTAAATTTAGAGAACAAGAACACGTAAAATACTACATCAAGATTACGGTAAAGAGAAACAGGAGGAAACTGTGGCTAATGGTCATGAAAAATAATATCACAAAAAATAATGTCCCAAAAGTGTCCTATAACAGGCTGCTTTTTTGATAAAAAAATATTGTATATGTAATATTACTTTTGTTTTTCTTCTGATTTTAATCTGACACGTTTTTGCTATGATAAGCTGTATCACTTCTACGTCTGAAACATTTAAGTTTTTCTCACCTGTGTATACAGTTCTTTAGCTCCAGGTATGCCATTCCGGCAGCAGCGTCTAATGCAAACTTTACCAGTTGCTTTGTCTTGAGGTCCTCTTTTTTCTTTCTTAAGAATGATAAAAAGTCCCCGCCTGTTGAAAAATGGCAAAATAAATGAGCTACAGATATGCAATAAATTACAAGAGACACCAGCATACCCCAACAAATTTATGACACGTTTAACGAGGAAGGGTTTCAGCGGCTAATGGCTGAAGCAAAGATCCAGTTTACTGACCTGGTACGAGCTCCATTACTATGTAAATGGGCTGCCGTTGGGTACAGACGCCTATTAACTTCACAATGTTGGGGTGATCATACTGCTTCAGGATCCTAGAGGTGGAGTTAAGCATAAATGAATATGGACATGACCACATTATTTCATCACTCATTTTTAGGAGAATTTGAATGAGGCAAACATTATTTCTTGATGTTTGAGGAACGAGATAAAGAGCAAGTGTGACGTAAAGCAGAAAACGGTGAATGTGGGTTCACCTGGCTTCTGAGAGGAACTTTATCTTGAGGTCTTGTGGTAGATCTTCCTTACAAGTTTTCACGGCCACCGGGGTTTTATCTCGCAGCGTTCCTCTAAAAACCTCACCAAAATTTCCCTAAAACAAAAAGAAACACCTTACATAGCTTTCTGGACATACACCATAGTAGTAGTACTGGGAATGGGTCATGACAGATGACTAACTGTTCAAAAATCTACTTAAAGTCAACTAATTTGTGTGTTTTGTTGTCATATTTAAACACTAGTCACTTGTGAAAGTATGTAGGTTTGGTCCTACCACAGTGTTTTTTTTTTGTTTTTGTTTTTTTTTTCCATTTACCATGCAATTTATGACCCATGATAAGTTAATATGCTATTTATTCAGAGTATACACTAGTGTTGAAATGTTTGGGGTTGGTAAGATTTTCTTTTATGTTTTTAAATTCAGTCTCTTACACTCACCAAGGCTGCATTTATTTTATCAAAGCAAAAACAGTAATATTGTGAAATATTATTACAACAAAAAATACTGTTTTCTATTTAAATACATTTTAAAATGTATTGTAAATGCATTTTCAAATTTAGATATTATTCCAATATTGTGATTTGCTGCTAAAGAAACATTTCTAGTTATTATCCATGCTGATAACTATTTTGTGTTTTTTAATATTTTTGTTGAAACGTGATACATTTTTTTCAGGATTCTTTGATGAATATAATGTTCAAAAGAACAACATTTATTTAAAACAGAAACCTTTTGTAATATTTTTAAATGTCTTGATATTTTTGATTAATTTTAAGCATCCTTGCTGAATAAAAGTATTAATTTATTTAAAAAAACAACAACAAAAAAACAAGGGGATATTCTAAACAATCCTAAACACGACTTACTTTCCCAAGGAGTTCTCCAAGAATGACGTCCTCATGATTGAGAATCCATTTCTTATCCTGAGCAAACAAACCAAAATAGCAAATTATCTTTCTGACACTTGTTCATTAATGAACTAATGACTCGTGCAGAGACAAACAGAAGAGAGATGCTGAGCATCCTGTGGGTCAGTCACTGTGCTACTGCTCTGGTGAATGATAATGATGCAATTATCACCTCATTCTCCAAAAGCACTCGCTTAGACAGAGAGATTCTGGGATCTTTTGGAATAGCTCTAAAAACATTTTTTTTGTGTGTGAAAAATCTACTTTTATTTTATTTACGTTATGCACAATTGTATTTGGAAACGAGTACACTATAATGATAACAGCAATACACAAAGAGGTATATGTACACAGTTTTGCAAATAAAACCATCACAATTTCATTTCTAAAGGTGCAGCAGAGAGATTTTCCAGAATATTCCTTAAGAGCCACAAAAACACTTGCATTGCTTGCATTGATGCATGCATTTTTCTGTGATTTTCTTTCATTGTGCTTAAATTGAACATTGACCCTAGCTGCTTTTATTTGCACAAATAACAAATGTAGCACTGTAGTCTAAGTTTGAGGGTTCAAAGAGGTTTACACAATTAAAACACACACATACAGATGAAAAATCCCTTTCGAAAATTTCAATGCATTTACAGCAGCACTAATGAGAATAGACATTTATTACAACACTGATAATGGCATCAATTAAAGAGCTCTTATTCTAAACATCTTGAAGATGAGTGACCTGCAGTGTCAACATTAACCTGGACAATAATGCACTTCACTCAATGTAATCCAAAATCGAACACAACAAAACAAGCAGCAGTATCTGCTGTATTTTCTGAGTTTTAGACAGCTTACATTAGTTCTAATGCTGTCATTTCAGACTTTGTCTGTCTACTAAAGCTGCCCAAATTGACCAAAACAAACATATTAATGGCTATAAAATAAACATTTATCATGCTGCTGCAAAGATACCAAAGCAAAAAAAAACAAACAAAAAAACAAACAAAAAAAAACACACAAATAGCTCCAAACCAAATCATATTTTGTCCATTCTCTGCTACCAGTTACTCTTTAAGGGTCTTTACACTTGTTTTCTTTTGTTTCTTTAAAGAATCAAAGTCAGACCTCTTCAGTGACTTAAAAATGAACCCACTTCTCTTTGGATTCACATTGTACATAAACTCAAGTTGTAATAAGAGTTCAGTTTTCACTTATTTGGAACAAAGTCAAGTCAAATATTATTAGCAATAAAATTATTGCAAACATGAACAACAACAACATTATGATTATTAATTATTATGCTATTATATATTGTTTTTCTTAGTTTTCATAATGTTCCTCACTCCAAACCTGCTAAAATGATCGAGTGCCAGGCACATATGTTTATGTATAATATATGTATGTATAATAACCTATAATGATATAGCACCTTATAATGCATTGTACAATCTCATGAATAATTATAAATCACAGTTAACACATTATAAAACTTACCAATTCATTGTTACACTATGCATTTTATATTCAGTTATAATTATTTATGACAAGATATAATGTATTACAAATTATGAATAATTATAATGCATTATACCCTCTAAATTAGATTAATTAGCCTTTATGTAATGCATTATAAAGGGATTTATAATGCATTACATAAAGGCTTTAAGTGTTACCAAAAAAATCTTACTAACCCAAAACATTTTTGGATTTTATGTCAATTAAATGTGCAGTTTTACACAGCCCGAACGTATCCCAGCATTCACAGGGGTCTGATAGTGTTTTTTGCATGCTGCAGCAGAAACATCACCACTATTATGATTTCAGTCAACGTGCTCGGATGAGGTGCTTTACCCCTGTCATCAAAAACCCATCAGAGGAACAGCATGGCAGGTAATCATCCGACCTGACGGATGCACACATAGACACACACTTCCTGGAGGAATCCAGCCAGTGTAGACGACCATCAAGAAAGGAGTTCAAACTGATATTTTCTAAACCATTACAATCTTTTTCTGTAGCCAAGCAGAAATCAACACATACACACACACACACACACATCAAATCACAGGACTTTACATCAGCAAGACAGGTTGATTTGAGAACTGCACTGCACAACATCAATCTAATGTTCAATGTAGCTGCACACGTTAGGGAAAATGAGCAATGTACTGTCCGAATTTCTGTAATAAGGAATTTTATGGCTGCATATTGGAAATATAGTTATAGCTTTAGAAGTGAAGACATATCAAATGACTATACTGAGAGCAGAACAGCTTGTTAAAATGAAAAGAGAGGCAATGCTTCACCTTTATGACAGGGTTCAGGAGCACGACCCCAGATTTCTTGGTGATGACTTGCTTAGTTGTGTAATGATGCTCTATGAGCTGTGGGATGGTGGGAAAGCCAGTGCCTTCAAATCTGTACTGATTCTGCAAACAAAAAGAGGCAAATTAAATCAGACAGTATAGTGAGCTTATAAAATAAAATAATAAAATAAAATAAAATAAAATAAATACACTTAGTAATTACTTACAAATGCAAAAGAATAAAGTTCAGTGAGCTCATGAAATGAAATAAAATACAAAATAGAAATTTTTGAGTATTTGGGGGATTGTTGTATACATTTTTATTTATACTTTGCTATTGTTTTTTGGCAATAAAAAAAATTATATATATGTGTGTGTGCGTAAGGGATAATGCACAGGTATGTGTCATCAGTTACGGCTCGTTAACTCTAGCATTCTGCCCAATTCAAATCAGACACAGAGATGAAGTAGTGTGGTAAGATCTCATTTATTTGAATTAATTATATCATTGATTTGAATTAATTATTGAGAGTAAGAGAGATTAAAGTTGTGTGTGCTAATTCCATGTGCCTGCACGTCTCTCTCTACAAACAATGAAGCTGTGAGTTTAGTTACTTCCCTCTCCTTGCTGAGAAATATATAGAGTAGCGATTCAGCATCAAAGCTATTTTATTAACAAAAGTCATGGGCAGCACTGACAAGACGTTTCTGTGCTCCTGAATGTGTCTGTGTGCACCGCACAATCACCGATCTCTGTGTGCAACTGATGTGTATATGTGTGTGCGTCAATTAAAGCAACACGTTAATACAGAACAGTGATTAAACTGACTTGAAACTACCTGTGCATTAAACGATTTTAATGCATACCTGCCAGCCAATCAGAATCGAGTGTTTAGACAGACCATGGTATATAAAAAAAAAATATATATAAGCCATCATTTTTAATGATTCCTTCACTCATTGTTGAATCTATAAATATTCTTTAGATGAATAATGACATTGTTTTGAGTTAGTGTGGTGCACAGCTTTCTGATCATGTACTCACATCAGCAAACTGAATGATGAAATGTCTGCGCTGTCCATCCGAGAACACAGACAGCACATATTCTCCAGGTTTGCCGTGGCTCTCGCGCACCAGGAAGTCTCCCTGCTGCTTTAGCAGCTCCTGGGCCTCTGTCCTGGGAATGGCACCGTGATACCACTCTTGCTCGCCCAGCGGTTTCTCACTGGTGGGTATCACATCAAAAAACTGAAGAAGAACAAACACAAGGAGGTCAAGGCAGAGAACATGACAGGACAGACAGAAATGAGGAGGTGATGATGGAAAAAGCTGGAGACTCAGTTATGAAACTTACTGATGAAGAGCCCAGTACAGACTTGGGCGAGCGGATGATTCCAGCGATGGAGTGTCTAAGGGTGTCAAACTTCGATACCTTGTCTTTGCTTTTATCCTGAAATAAAATAGGTAAATGTAAATATCCAAAAATGTTTTTTGGACACGGTACAATGATAATACCCTATCTTTTAGACATACATCACAGTGACAAAACGTTTTTGGACACTGTAATACGACGGATTTTGTATCACTGCAATATGGTAGTGCCAAAGGACTGTTTTGTACACTTAGTTTTCAAGTATATATTCGGATGCATACATTTGAATAGAATTTAGCAGACACATTTTTAGAAGACAAAAAAAAAAAAAAATCAATCTCATTTACAAATCCCTGCAGTGAAAGTATTCTTTTAAAACAGTCATAATGCATCATTCTGTGCATCAATGCACTAGTTTAAAAAAAAAAAAAAAAAAAAAAAAAAAGGGAGCAAAAAAACTGGGAACACACTGCCCTCTTCAGCAAACTTCAACACCAGCAGCATGTCAAATAAATTTATACCTTCATATTACACAACAAATATTAATATTGTGCTGCGATGCAGTTTAATAAGTCAAAATTACTGTTAGTAAAAGCAAATGTTCTATCTAAATGATTTTCACTGCACTGGTTTCACATACACTTAAGAGCATATTATCCACTTGTACGAGTAGCAATTAAGTATTATGTTTTTTACAGACTACTAACCACATGCACACAGCATTGCAGCAAGGACACCAGATAAAACCAGATAAAATGACTTCTTTCATTAATTCATAGACAAACCTTTCTATGAATAAACATGCTTATCTCTGGAACACTGTGTGTATTATTACTGCTTTTGTATATTGTCTTTTGCATTGAATAGTGTTTTATGTATGCTTTACGATAGAACCACCAGTTAATGTAACTCACATTTACCATTGCTGGTACCTACGAGTTCGTATTTTGACGATCTAAATGACAGTGTGTATTATATGTTGACATCTATGCAACATATTAGTATTATAAGAATCTTCAGTAGTTTTTGCATCAACACCCAATCCAGTTACATACAGTGGGGATGACAATTATTTGATCCCCTGCTGATTTTGTACGTTTGCCCACTGACAAAGAAATGATCAGTCTATCATTTTAATGGTAGGTTTATTTTAACAGTGAGAGACAGAAGAACAACAAAAAAATCCAGAAAAATGCATTTCAGAAAAGTTATAAATTGATTTGCATTTTAATGAGTGAGATAAGTATTTGACCCCTTCGCAAAACATGACTTAGTACTTGGTGGCAAAACCCTTGTTGCAATCACAGAGATCAGACGTTTCTTGTAGTTGTCCACCAGATTTGCACACATCTCAGGAGGGATTTTGTCCTACTCCTCTTTGCAGATCCTCTCCAAGTCATTAAGGCTTCAAGGATGACATTTGGCAACTTGAACCATCCGCTCCCTCCACAGATTTTCTATGGGATTAAGGTCTGGAGACTGGCTAGGCCACTCCAGGACCTTAATGTGCTTCTTCTTGAGCCACTTCTTTGTTCCCTTGGCCGTGTGTTTTGGGTCACTGTCGTGCTGGAATACCCATCCACGACCCATTTTCAATGCCAATGCGCAGTTGTCCTGTCCCCTTAGCAGAAAAACACCCCCAAAGCATAATGTTTCCACCTCCATGTTTGACGGTGGGGATGGTGTTCTTGTGGTCATAGGCAGCATTCAGCCTCCTACAAACACGGCGAGTTGAGTTGATGCCAAAGAGCTCGACTATGGTCTCATCTGACCACAACACTTTCACCCAGTTCTCCTCTGAATCATTGGCAAACTTCAGATGGGCCTGTACATGTACTTTCTTGAGCAGGGGGACCTTGCGGACGCTGCAGGATTTCAGTCCTTCACAGCGTAGTGTGTTACCAATTGTTTTCTTGGTGACTATGGTCCCAGCTGCCTTGAGATCATTGACAAGATCCTCCCGTGTAGTTCTGGGCTGATTCCTCACCGTTCTCATGATCATTGAAACTCTACGAGGTGAGATCTTGCATGGAGCTCCAGTCCAAGGGAGATTGACAGTTATTTTGTTTCTCTTCCATTTGCGAATAATCGCACCAACTGTTGTCACCTTCTCTGACAACAGAGAATCTGATTGACTGATTGCTTCTCTGGACAGGTTGTCTTTTATACAGGTAACAAGCTGACATTAGGAGCACTCCCTTTAAGAGAGTGCTCCTAATCTCAGCTCCTTACCTGAATAAAAGACACCTGGGAGCCAAAAATCTTGCTGATTGATAGGGGATCAAATACTTATTTGACTCAAAATGCAAATCAATTTATAACTTTTTTTGAAATGCTAAATGTTGTTATTCTGTCTCTCACTGTTCAAATAAACCTACCATTAAAATAGACTGATCATTTCTTTGATCACAAACATACAAAATCAGCAGGGGATAAAAAAAAATTTTTCCCCAATATATGCAAAACACTATGCTTGAAGACAAAGAGTCGTAAACTTTTCCTCCAAACTGCTCTCTTACTGCTCTTACTTCCTTGCCACTCTTGGACAGCGAAGCCATGGGACCTTCCCTGGTGCCAGCAGGACCTCAAAGTTGTAACATGCCATGCTGCAGCTTTCCACCTGGGAACGAACTCTCCCGACCACCACGAGTCAGAATAACATCTTTAGAGATGCCACTCTTCAACCTGGAAGAACTCATTACAACTCCAACACCACCGAACTGTTGAACCATCAAGACTTTCATCTGAGACTGCATCCGGATGCTAATTCAACGGCCAAGGCAATGCAAGTATTGTTCATTTAACTAAACGAAACAGAGGTTTAGTATAAGTGGTAGACCCCTTTATACAAAGGCACTGGTGGTTCGGCTCAGGTGGTTAACTGACTGCTTTTCCATAGCCTCATTCACTGGTTTCTAACGGTTTTATTCATTCACTTATACTCCCCTTTCTCCCCAAGTATATATGCTTGAGTGTGTATGCTTGTGTAGACTAGTTATGTGTTAGTGTCTTAGCTAATAAAACTTCTTGAGTTTGGTGTCTGTAGTTACTGCTTGTAAAGTCAACTTAACGAGCTGATCTTGTTACATGCTCTAATGCATCAGTATTGTAAAAGTTATTTTATATAGCCATGACAATCTTTCTTAGAGTTGATATAAAATTACACAATGTTTGCTGGGCAAACAAATTAGTTGACTGTAATATTAACTCTGCTACAGTTACTGCTGACAGTTGATATAAATAATAATTCTGATTGTAATTTTTTATATACATTTCCTTACTGAGCAAATTTGCTACAGTGTACAATATGAAAAATATTTGAATATTAGAAAAAGAATCATATTAGTTGGCATCATTTGTTTAGCAAATAGATGTTTCCTTCAGTTATTTTTACACAATTATGTACAAGCTTCGGTTACGTTCACTGTTCATCTATTGCTCTGTCATATTTTATATTTCATTCAATGGCACAGCACACATTTAGAGCTGCTCTAGTGCAGCGGCACAGTAATCAAGTGACGTTTTGCTGTAATAATGTAGGAAACCACTCATTACACAATCATTTAACAGCTAATGTTTTTATGTAATTTAGTTTTAATCGAAATGACACATGTGCTGAGTAAGCGGTTAGAAATCAAGAGCATGCAACAGAATATTGGATTTATGTTAAATTAGGGCTGCACGATAAATCGCATGTGATAGTCATGCGTATCTCGTCAGTAAAGCCGGTTCTGTGATTAGTAGTTAATCTCCATCACATGCTTTCAGATGGAGCGGCATTTAATACACACAGAGCCGTAGACCACTGACAAGCTACGCAATATCGTGTTCATAATCGCAGATGAATCGCATTCGATTATGAACGCGATATCGCGTAGCTTGTCAGCGATCTACGGCTCTGTGTATTAAATGCTGCTCCATCTGAAAGCACGTGATGGAGATTAACTACTAATCACAGAACCGGCTTTACTGATGAGATGCGCATGATAATTGCAAGCGATTAATTGTGCAGCCCTATTAAATATTCTTTTAATTACGTACATGTACTCCATATACATGCTTATCTCATTCTGTTCTCTGCTTGTTCTGTTGTCAGTGTTTCTTTGTCTGGTCATAAACACTGTGCACATGCTGTGTGGTACCAGTTTTCACTACCAGGGCATTTTAATGACTACAAGTACACAAGCACAGTATCGGGCCTGACAACTGATATTTCTAATTTTTGTAATGCCCACTTTTGTCCCCAGCACTTTATAAAAGCCAGAAGCAAAAAGATTACCAGTCATTATACTGCAACTAATGCAACTAATGATATGACCCCTTTAAATTGTAGGTTTATACATAAGTCAAAAACCCGCCGGAAATGGTACCATCTGGTCACCTTTGGCATACTATTTTCAACATTCTATGATTTGGGACACACAAATTCTAATCCTCGGTACTCTTTAAAAAGGATAATGTGCGATTTAGGATGCAGCTCCAAGAAGTGCCTTACCATTGAGTTGACTGAGCGGGCATCCTCTTCATAATTGACGACAGGCGGTGGTTCTTTGCCCTCGTTCTCTTGCATCTTCTGTTCTAGTAGTTCTCTCTGTGCCATTAGTTTGGCCTCCGAACAGCGCAGCAGCTGGACCGTCTGTCTCAACTCCTCCAGAGACTGCTTCTGACTGAGTAACAACACCACACTGAAAAGAGAGAGAGATCATGCAGTTCAATCCACAATGAACGCTTCCTTTTAATCTCTTTTTAAGGATTTTTTTCTGAATGTTACATCAGAGGCAGAAGCACTGGCAAGGTTATTTCTTTAATCAATTTTACTCTAAACTGAAATACAACCAATGAAACTACAAAATATACCAAAAATGTTTTTAATAAATGCATGCACTAATTAGCAAAGTTAATTTTTTAACCATTAACACATTTATTTTGACAAAGCCCTTTTCACATTGCTCACAGAATTACAACAGAATGTCATGAATTTCAATTTCAATTTTCAACCTGACTTCAATTTGCTTTGCATAGCGAAAATTGGCTCAGTAATAAACCATTTATTCTGATTTCTAAAAGTATCCTAGAACAAATATGAAATCTCATCCATAACCAAGACACAATTGTACAAATGTGAATAATGAAAAGATTAGGTCCATAAAGTATGGGGAAATATAAATTACTACATACATCAGCATAAAGTTTAGTTGGCTAAATTGGCATGGGGAAGTTCAGGTGTAGAGCTGAGCAGCACTGCCGCCCATGATTATATCAGCATCTCTTGTACTGAATTACCCAGCAGACCTTAAAGAATGTGCTGAACTGGACAAATCCTCATCTTGCCAGCACAACAGCACAGTTCACTGAGCTCCATCAGTCCGAACCCTTTCATCTTCACAGAGGTGCTGAGGTCAACACGGATCGGTCTGCTCAACCTAATGAATCTCTATGGAAACACTTGAGTTCTCCTCACTTCACTACTGCATTCATTGTTATAGCTAACACAGAGAGAACACTGAAGCAGGAATGACCATGAATGGGAATTCAGTCAAATAACGGCTTCAGTGAAAAAAAGCCCTTGCTGCTTGGCATTGTAGAACTCCTGAATTAAAAACACAACTAGTGTAAACTAACATTAGTAAACCAGCATTACGGACATAGTGGCTGGTATTTCTCCTGTAATCAACACTAAACACAATTTAAGATCACAGTATAAGATTTTGATTCTCTATATTTTTACAATAAAACTAAGTCATTGCATGAAAAAAATATGATTTCAGTTTCTGAATTTCTATCTTTATTTTCTGTTTTTTTTTCTGCTTTTTAATGCATTTCAATTTAAATTTGTTTCTATTTAATTTGTTATCTTGTGGCCTCCTTAGTTGAGAACCACTGGTTTAGAGACAACACCCTGATTTTATATATTCGGTGTAGTGGTTAAAGGAGGTTCATTCTCTCACTCTGATTTCTTCTCATAGGTTTTGGTAGATTCCTCTATTTTGTTCTCCAGGTCCAGCATGAGGTCCTCTTTGCTGCGCAGACTCTGCTGGGTTAGGAGCAGCTCCTCTGAGGTGGACTTCAGCCTGAGATCAGTCAAACACACATCTTTACTACGTTATCTACCATACCAGGTCTACTACTTACGACTGGTAGCATAAAAATTAACTCTGCTTACTGAATACGGAGACTAAAGGCTAAAACTAACGCTATCAAGCATTATTACCAAACATAAGGATTGAAGCATTCTTGCAAATCTTGCATCTAATATCCAGCTTTTAAGTGACACTGACTGAGAAATGAACAACTCACATTGCTTGTAAACTGTCTGCAGTCAAATTATTCCACAGAATCTCATTTGCTTGAAGATTCTCCGTTTCTTCTAACAGCGTTGCATCAAATTCTACATTTGGTTCTTTGGCTTCTGGTGATCTGTTGAAAAATAAATTGAAAAGATCTCAGAGATATTTAACATTTCTGAAAAATATATATATATTTTTTACTTAAAAATATTTATAAAGAAATTAAAAAATATTTTTGAATAATAAAAACATACTATTTAGATTATTTAAAAATAAAAAGACGTTATTTTTTCTTTTTATTTTTAATGGTATTAATCACGCCTATAACATATTATAAGTGATTAGCATTTTTTATTCAGAAGTGTCTTACTTATGAACTTCGATGAAGTTGTCATACTCTGACAGTGGATCGATTTGGTCGATGGAAGTGTGTATTTCTTTGTGGACCTTCACTATTTCATCTGTTAACAGGCTGGTGATTTCACTGTACTCCTCCAGAATCCCCTTACTAGAATTCAATAAAAAAGAAAAATTAAAATCATTGTTTGTATCCATTTATGAATGTACCATGTCATTGACATGAGTTAATCTACTTAATGGAAGGGTTTTGAACAAACCTATTATTTTTCTGATTACGTACACTAAAAATCTATGACTGATCATTTTTTAAATGAATTGACAGTTCAGCTAATCAGTGGTTATGAATATATAAGAGCTGATTATGAATCATATGAGCTGATAAAATTTAAAAAAAAAAAAAAAAAAAAAAAAAACACTGTAACTTGAATGCAATGTAAGTCGCTTTGGATAAAAGTGTCTGCTAAATGCATAAATGTAAAGTAAATGTAATATAACTTTTCCCTGATTTTGTCATCATCACTGAAGAGACTTCTGCACGGTTGTTTGACCCACAATGAATGGTCATATATAATTCAGTGGTGCATTCTAAATCAATCCCAGAAGGCTCTTGCAAATGTTTCCTTTGTGTGGATTAACCTCCACTTCAGATTACCGCAAACTCTGTGATTAAAAAACATCTTAAGAAAAGAAAAACCCCAAAGAGACTTATGTTCTCCGATAATCCTCTGACAGCTATGAGATATTAGATTGGGACTACATCATGCATTTAGGTTTTTAGTGTAGCTGCACTGTTTGGGCAAGGTCTACAAGAAAAGATTTTAATACACGCAGCGGTCCAAAGCATTCACAACACCCAGACACAGTACAATGCGAGGACTACACTGCCCTCCACAGCTCAAGAGGAAGTTGTGTTTTCTTGTCAGGGCTGAAAAGCTTATTCGTACATATTATAGGCAAAACTCATTTAAATACAGATCTAACTATTATATGCTTAAATTGTATATTGTTATTACATTGTACAATGCTTACATATATGAACTACTGTTCATAATTTGGGGTCAGTATTTTTTTAAATCAACTTTTATTCAGTAGCACACATTCAATTGATCAAAAGTGACAGTAAAAACAGTCATGATATAAAAAAATCATTTAAAATAGATGCGGTTTTGTTTTGTTTGTATTTTTTTTTAACTTTCTAATTCTTTAATCCTAAAAGAAATGTAAAAATATTACACAGCACAACTGTTTTCAACATTGATGATAAGCAATATTTCTTGAGCACCAAATCAGCGTATGTGACCCTGGAGCACAAAACCAGGCTTAAGTCGCTGGGGTATATTTGTAGCAATAGCCAAAAATACATTGTATGGGTCAAAATTATTGATTTTTCTTTTATGCCAAAAATCATTAGGATATTTAGTAAAGATCATGTTCCATGAAGATGTTTTGTAAATTTCCTGCTGTAAATATATCAAAACTTCATTTTTGATTAGTAATATGCATTGCTAAGAACTTCATTTAGACAACTTTAAAGGCGATTTTATCAATATTTAGATTTTTTTTTTGCATCCTCAGATTCCAGATTTTCAAATATTTGTATCTCAGCCAAATATTGTCCTATCCTAACAAACCATACATCAATGGAAAGCTTATTTATTCAGCTTTTTCAGACGATGTACACATCTCAGTTTTGAAAAATTGACCCTTATGACTGGTTTTGTGGTCCAGGTTCACATATTAGAATGATTAATAAAGTATCATGTGACACTGAAGACGGGAGTAATGGCTGCTGAAAATTCAGCTTTACCTTCACATAAATGAACTGCATTTTAAAACATATTATAATAGAAAATTAGAATTATAGAATATTATTTCGCAATATTACTGTATTTCTGATAAATTCTTGATGAGCACAAGTCTAACCAACCCTAAACTTTTGAACGGTGGGGTAAGTTATGTAGTTTTGCTAATGCTTACATTTTGTTGGGACCCTGAAATGAAAATTCTAGATTATTTTTTAACATTATACCTGTACGTTTTTTGTCTAATTGGAATTTATTACAAAAATGTGCAACCTAAACTACACAGCTGATCAGTAATTATACTGATTCAAGTTTCACAAATCTTAACTAGACATAATCCTCTTCTCTTCTCTTCAGTTCAGTTAAACAGTTAAGTTTCTTCCTACATCTAGAAAAGTAGATCTACCTCAAAAGGACCATTTAGATAACTTCACAATTCAGTAACAATGTATGTTCTTCATAGTTTTACTTTTGAACCCTCTGGTACTTGGGTATAGGATTCAGTTTTAAGATGCATTATGTTTCATTTGATTTTAAAAACTGATGGACAGATTGAAATGAAATTGAAAATCTGTGTTAATTGATATGTACTGTGGACATCAAAATTTACACGTACATTTATCCATTTGCTAGCCACTTTTTAACCCAAAGCAACATACTGTACACTCAACATATACATTTTATCAGTTTATTCATTCCCTGGGAATCAAACACATGTGCCATGTGCTACTGTTTGAGCTACAGGAATGCCTCGTGGAAAAACCCCAGAAGTGCAATCTGGTCCACTCACAGTGCATTGATCATCTCCTCCTGCATCTTCTGCAGGGAGTCCAGCAGCAGAGGCAGTGCAGTCTCATGATAGTGCTCCTGATGCAGCTGTGCGCTTTTCACCGCTAGCACATACTGGTTGTGCAGGTTATGCAGCTTCATGGTAGCTTTGTCGTAACGCTCACGGGCTTTCTCAGTCTCTTTGCCTGCAGGAGAGAGAAAAGTTGTTGTGCCGGTGAGATAAAAGGCAAAATCCTCTGAACACTTGCTTGTGTTGTGCAAGCCTTTGAGAAATGCAGCTTTGTTATGCAAGTAGTTGTAAATAATGATCAACTGATATTGGTTTTTAATGCTCAACACCAATTTGAACCTCTGAGCCAGAGGGGGCACTAGGAGACCTTAGCAAACTGCCAAGACGATTTAAAGGGGTCATATGATGCGAATTCAAGTTTTCCTTTCTCTTTGGAGTGTTACAAGCTGTTTGTGCATAGATAAGATCCCTGAAGTTGCAAAGATTAAAGTCTCAAAACCAAAGAGATATTCTTTATAAAAGTTAAGACTCTGCCACGCCCCCTAAAACGGCTCGTTCAAACACGCCCCCACATGTCTATGTCACGATGTGGGGAGATTTTCATAACACCGCCCAAACGTATACGCAATGAAAGAAGGCGGAACTATTATTCTCGCTGTAGTGCTGTTGCTGCCGCCGGCACCATGTCCTGGAGACGCTGTTTCATTGTGAACGCGAAACTACTTTGTTTGGGCTTCCAAAAGAGGATACAACTAGAAATCAGTGGTTAAGTTGTATTTACAACACTGTTCCAGAGCAGTACAATGCAAATATTAGAGTGTGTGCAGCACATTTTACGGAGGACTATTTCCTGAACTTGGAAGCTACAATGCCAGCTGTGCACAAAGGCTGTTTCTATAAAGTGGGGCAATTCCAACTTTGCAAGGACAGTCTGGCGCTTCTGACTCACAGCCTGTAAGTACGTTTCTGCCACTGACGATGCAAACGCGAGTTTTGAGCAGTGTAGAGTAGTGCTTGTTGTTTGTCGTTTCTCCGATCACAAATGCAGACATGGTAATGTTTACGCGGCGCGATGCAACGCGATGCGTAAAAAGACAGTATAAGTCATTATAATCAGTAATTATGTCCCCACTGGATGCAACAAATGCCTCATTTGTAATGGGTTTTATTGTTTTTGTGTGGTCGCGCCGTGAAACGTCATCACAATACAGTGAGAGGCGTAACATTTCCGTCACACGCTTGAGGTATTCGGCCAATCACAACGCACTGGATAGCTGGCCAATCAGAGCACGCCTCGCTTCTCAGAACAATGAGCTTTGTAAAAATCGGCGCGTTTCAGAAAGGCGGGGCTTAGAGGAGCAACAATAATGTACAGTATGTGGAAAATAATGTGTTTTTGAACTTTAAACCACATAAACACATTGCATTACACCAAATACACAAAATAATGTTCTTTTTAACAACATCATATGACCCCTTTAAAAAGATGTAAAATAAGACAAAACAAGCATTAAAATAAGCTAAAATAAAATAAAGATGTGAACTTGCAAAACCTAGATATGAGAGAATTACAAAAGAGGGATTTCTAGGCCTGAAAAAAAGTCAAGTCAAGCGCAAATTTTTTTTTTTGCCGGGGGTGGGGGGGTAAATATTGCTATTATTGCTATTACCTTCTTAAAAATATCTTCTTTTGTGCTCTGCAAATGAAAGTCATAAAGGTTTGGACTGACATGAAGGTGAGTAAATGGCAACCAAAATTAAACACCTAGAGTGCGCATTATAAACCTACAGTGCAGAGTACAGTAACATTTTGTTCATTGTTCATTTTGAACCAAACAAATTCAATAAATTATTCATGGTTAAATAAGGGAGTCATTTGTGAGTTCAGTGATGGCCAACACTTGTGGTCTTTGCACTTGGGGCACTTCTCTACTTAAATGATGTGTTTCCTGTACTTTTCCCAAAAGTTTGGGTGAAAAGTGGGTGTAAAGCTTTATTTCTACATTTCAATTTTCAATACTTTGCACTTTAAAACAAACTTTTAAATGTCTGTTCAGTAGTCCCTATATAACAGGCAACACAAATGAATAATTGTGATGTTTCTAAATAAGTAACAAAAAGCAGTTGCAAACATTTTACAAAATACACATACTCATCTCTGCACCAACAAAATGTGCAACACTTTGTTTTACTACCAAATCTACCTACCAACTTAATTCATTTAACTTACACTGGTAAGTTTCTCAACATTTCACAATTTTGGGCCATGTGAGTTCCAAAATGCGATAAATGATGGAATGTGCTTAGCTTTGAAGCAGTATTTGAATACTAGTCCAATGCGGTACTACAGACAGACACTGAGCTTTGCCGTTTATCAGACCTCAGCACACTTGCTTCCTGTCACTGAATGTGGATACTGGACCGACCCTGATTTAAACTTAAGCCTAAAACTTTTTCATATATTTGACTCAAGAAAAAGAATTGAAATTGAAATTTATTATTTGAAAGAATAAGCAGAGAATAAATTAAGAGCTCACCTTTTACAACAGCCTCCTTGTATTTGTCTCTTGCTAAAACAGCATCCTTAGATAACTGCCTGTAGGTGCATTTCAACTTCTCAAGATCGTTTTTAGTTACCTGTGAAGGACAGAAGCCAAGTCAAAACTGATCCATCACACTGGTCCTGTTTAAGCCTGGTATTACAATGCATTTTCAGTGATCCAATCGCAAGTGGCCAGCTGAGACAAATTACCATTTACACCTGTTCTTAACATGAGTTTTAAATGTGACCACATGTGCTCAGATTTCGTCACACTCTACATCACTTTCACGATATCACTGCATGCAACGCACAAATATGATTGAATAAATAGTCATTACTCTGCTTATGAGTGAGTGAGAACAGAAGCAAATGGAAAGAACATGAATAATAAATGCGATTTCAATCATAATCTGTGTTTATGTACAACATAACCAAGTAGGAATCGATTGTTTTGGTGCGCTTCGTCAAAACACGTCCCATAACGATCACGTTAGGTCAGAGGGTGGCAAGTATAGGCAGCCTTTTGTGATTTTTTGAATACATTCAACCACGTGAGTGTCTACCCTACAAAAGCAATCGCTTGAATGCATTTTTCATTACCTCTGGAAGTGGTTAAAAGTGGACAAGCTCAAAATGATTTCTACTCCATTTAGACCTGTATATAATGTCATCGACTTGTGATTGGATTAATGAAAACACGTCTTAATACCAGGTGTAAACGGGGCCACTGATATCCTCTGAATCTATATAAAGGCTCACCTTGTGCATCTCAGACTCGATCTGCTGGTAGAGGCTTTGGTAGCTCTTCTTCACCTGCTGCTTGTCTTTGATCATCATTGTGAGGCGGTGGAGGGGCCCTGAGTTGAGCTCCTCAGCATGGCACTTCATGATCTTACTCAACTGCTCCGTCTGCTGAACCATGTGAGTCCACGACTGATAACAAAAACCACATACCAAGGTATAAAAAGATAGGACAATAAATGTGGGTGAGGGAGTGTGAGAAATAAAACAAAGAGATAAACAGAGATTGAGAAGGTGAGACAAAAACAGAGAGAGCAGGTTGCAGAAAGACTAGTTCTGAACATATAAAAAACATAAAACATCAGCTCCACCTGCCGACCCATAATGCAGCTGTGGGCCATTACCTTGGAGACCGTACTGACGTAGTGGATCTGAGAGGAGTTGTCATGCTTGTCCACCTGCTGATTGATGTTAAGCAGGAGCGATGCATATTCCTTATCGCTCTTCACCCGCAGGGTCATGAAGCGCTTCACCGTCTCCAGCAGCTTCAGCTCCCAGTCCTGCAGCTTCACCAGACCCTCGTGGGAGTTGCGCAGGTCCCGGCCGAACCCCATCTTGCTCACAAGGCACGTGCTCTCTCTCTCTCTCGTTCAATGGAGTGTGCTGCTCAGGTCTGCATTGTTACTGCTGCTGAGACAAGATGTGGGTAGAGATAATGAGTGGTTAGTTGAAGTGCATGAACATATGTAGTTGTTTTCTTTAGTTGGTTTCATATGGTTTATCATTATCTATAAAAGTTTAAATGTAATGACTCTAAAATATATGGCACGTAACCATTACACATAAAATAATAGTAAAATTTTCTTACATGATGACATGTGAGTGTACATATCTGAATTTAAATTAGGGCTGCACGATATTTTGCATGCGATAGTCATGCGCATCTCGTCAGTAAAGACTGTTCTGTGATTAGCAGAAAATCTCCATCACCTGTTTTCAAATGGAGCGGCATTTAATACACAGAGCCATAGTTCACCGACAAGCTACGTAATTCGCGCTCAGAATCGCAGATGAATCGCCTGCGATATTGAACGTGATATTGCGTAGCTTGTCAGTGAACTACGGCTCTGTGTATTAAATGCCGCATGTGCCGCATTTTGGAGAGTTACACCACATGACACCATACAACCTGAACTAACATGGTGCTTTCGTAAAAGGGTCAAATTATTTGATATTTTAAGAGACTAATTGACATTCTGCAGGGGTACTCTCTATGACATCATTTCCTGTTTTTATTCTGCATTTTGGTCACACCACATGACTTTGAAATGAGAGATTTTTTAAAATAAATATAATTAATATAATATTTCAAAATGAATATATTTAATCTAATAAACACATAAATAAATATCATAAAAAAATAAATACATCCACAACATAACCCCAAACTTCTTAAATTATTTTTTTTCTAAATAAATAAATAAATAAATAAATGACAATGCCAAACAACTTTATAAGGGTTTCTTTTCAATTATTGGGTTAGTTCATCCAAAAATTTAAATTTGTCATTAATTACTCACCTTCATGTCATTCCAAACCTGTAAGGCCTCTTTGAAACACAAATTAAGATATTTTTGATGAAATCCAAGAGCTCTCTGACCCTCCCATAGACAGCAAGGTTACTACCACATTCAAGGCCCAAAAGCAGTAAGGACATCGTTAAAATAGTCCATGTGACATCAGTGGTTCAACCGTAATTTTATGAAGCTATGAGAATACTTTTTGTGCATAGCAAAAAGAAAAATAATGACTTTATTCAACAATTCTTCTCTTCTGTGTCAATCTCCACTGCACATTCACGAGAGTACCACAACGCATGCACTGCGCCTTGTTTACAAGCAGAGGAATGCACACACGTGTGTCATAGCACTCTTGTGAATGGCGGCTGAGACTGACCCAGAAGAGAAGAAAACATGTTTTTTGTTTTCTTTGCACACAAAAATTATTCTCATAGCTTCATAAAATTAAGGTTGAACCACTGATGTCACATGGGCGATTTTATCAATGTCCTTACTACGTTTCTGAGTCTTGAACATGGTAGTTGCATTGCTGTCTATTTAGGGTCAGAAATAGGGCTGTGACGGTGGCAGATTTTTACCACCGCGGTGGTAATGGACCAACTACCGCTGGTGGCGCGGTGTTGTGTATATTTATATATATAATTCTGAAACGCAAAAATAAATAAATGAGGCTCAATCATCTATTAAAAAACGTGCATGTTTATTTTAGTACTTCCGTCAGTGAACACTCAGCCTGCAAAACACTAAAATAAATATGAAAGAAATAATACAGTTAAATAGGAAAGTAGCCTTAAATAAGAAAGTTAAATAGGCTTCTCCCTGTCTACCTCACGCGAGCGGCGCGGCGAGAAGCCATTATAATCAGTGGTGCTGTCTACACTAGACAGCACCACTGATTGGAGGTGTAAAAATGTAGTGTGATACGTGTCGTGTCGTATCACTAGGCGTGATACGACACGACAAATCCCTCACAGTAAACTGCCTTGTCCTATTTATGACGTACTGACACAAAGTTCAAATGTCCTGTGTAGACAGACTCAACCTGTTGTGTTGCGACGCTGCATAGACACGGTTCACTGTTCACTGTTGCCACCAAGCAAGTGGGCGCGTTAACTCCTCATCTGCACGCGCTCTCTGTGGAATAGGAATCGCGGCGTATGTTTCCACATTTCTTGATGGCATCTTCCATTTACCGCTGTCTTGTTCGTATTTGGCCAGTTTGGAGAAAGTTGCACCAATACAAACTTGACCAGCCGGGCGTTTGCGATCACATGAACTTGAAGACACTTGTACAAACACGGACATGAATGGAAATGATTCCAGATCGGCGATGTAGTATTTGGTTTCCCAACAAGGTCCATCGCTCATCACGAAATAAATTTGCTGAATGCAGAATAAACTGTATTTTCCTGCGCTCAAACCTGCCAATCTAAAGGTAATTTGTGAATTAGCATAGATTTATAGTCTAAATAAAACAATTTGCAATTGTTACTATTATTACACTTGTACACAAAACTTTGTATTATGCTTGTTATAGAGTGTGTGACGTCACGTGCACTACCGCCGGTGGCAATAGACAACCGCGGTGGCGCGGTTGTCACGGCCACCGTCACAGCCCTAGTCAGAAAGCTCTTGGAGTTCATCAAAAATATCTTAATTCATGTTCCGAAGATGAACGAAGGTCTTGCTAGTTTAGAACAACATGAGGATAAGTAATTAATAACAGACTTTTAATTTTTGAGTGAACTAACCCTTTAAGGCTTTTTTCTTCTTATCTTCATCATGTATCACACAGTATGTATGAATGAATATATATAAATGCAGGTGTATATAAACTTCATAAAATTACACTTAACAATTGTTGACAGTTTCTGAAGCCTTTCATTTGCTTGCTTGATTTTACACTCTACAGAAGCAACCAAACAAATGACAACAATACATACAACAATACATGTGATAAATATTATATAATGGGTTGTTTCTTTCAATTAAAAAAGCTGTTGAACACAATCCAGTTTTTTAAGAAGTTTCTATTTCACATAATAGTCTACGTCCATTACTTCCCAGTAAAACGCAGACAACATTTTACCATACAAGTATATATCAGCAGACGACCCAAACTGGACAACTGACATGCCACACTCAAGAAGTGTCCATCCAAGCATCACACAAACGACATGATCTGTGTTGTACACCTCAAAGCCCTGATCAGTCTTAAATAACCACGTAACACAAGCATCAAAGCATTCTTACCTTGTTATCAACACGTCTACACTCTGCTAAATAATCTCACCCGACCAGTGCGTGCAAGTGAAACAGAGGAATATGCCTTAAACCGGTGAACATTTATGCCGGGTTTCCTAATACAGGTTAACTGAAAGAGAATGCAGTTTATCAAGTGCAAATCAAGGGAAAACAGACTTCCTGTGTGACGACCGGCTGATACCCACATGACTTATAAACTCAAGCCTGTTAAGAAAACAGTCAGATCTAAAACAGTCAATGACTGCTGAACTGAAAACAAGGACTGTAACACAACACTACATTTCTACACCTCCAGTTCCTTTCTAAGCAACTAAAAAAAAAAAAAAGTATGAGAACAACTTCAGGTATTTGTGCCTTGAGGCTAATATGTGACAACATGCCACGACTGAAATGACACTGAGACATAACAATACTATTATACAACTGCTAGTTAAATCTAATTGCTTTTAACATCAGAAATGATGAACTGGTTTACAGTTTGTACTAAAGCAGAAGGTGGTTTAGCCTAATTACTGAGATTAGTAATGTAGTTTAATACTTCACAAAGCCCTTAATAACCTTCTTATATGAGAGCACATGCCTTCTGCTCCCCTTCATCCACACTGCTCACATTTAGCTTATAGACCACCGATTCATTAAGAAGCTTACAGAAGGAGGATGTTTGCCACTAAAAGTGATTAAGGCTATTGTGTTGTACCGAAGAACTTGCAGAATTCAAACAACTGTTTTTATTAGCGGAGGCATACTTTTTATCATAGGATATTTTTGTTTGTGAGGGTTAAAGGTTGTGCTCTGGCAATGCAATATTACATTATTGGCATAATAAAAAGTCAAGTTAAAGGTCTACCTTGCATGAGATATTTTTATTCAGCTAACTACCAAAGTTCACAGCAACCATTCAGTTTGTTTAAAGTTCGTTAACTGGCAGACTACAAGGGGTGGGTAAGTTGTGTCAGTAAGCCACAAGAAGAAACCAAAGCGGCCAGACAAATAGATGTTACTAAAAAAGCTGATGTCAATTTGACAGTAACAGCTATTGTTGGTTTCCTGTGAAAGTAACTGTTCAGACTAACACTGTCAAAAGTGACAGCTCTTGACATATATATTTAGGAAGTTTGTTTAAATATAAATATGCTAAGAATGTTGACTCAAAATCATCTTTTATTCACTCTAAATTTTTGCATGTCAATAAATAGATATTACAAGCAAGTTAAATATCTTGCTGATAGAAGGTGATGAGACTGATTTCTGACAGAAAAAAGTAACACTTTACAATAAGTTCCCAAAAAGTATCGTCAGTTAACATTAACAATGAGCAATACATTTGTTACAGTATTCATTAATCTTTGTTAACAATAGTTAATAAAAACAACTGTTCATTGTCGTTCAAATAAAACCGTACTTTAAAGTGTTACAGTAAGGACTACATTCTGCAAAAACACAAAATAACCTTCACATGATCATTTTTTGTTCAGAAAAAAGTTGAACGTGTATTTGTACACCAGCAATTGATTGGATTTTTTTTAAATAATGGAGACACATGAGCAATGCATTTTTAATTTATGATATTAAAACTATGCTACCTTATATCCAGTTGGCCGCTATGTCACATTCACTTCACAGTGTACTGTATCTAAAATCTGTGTTACATGGTCTTTATTTGAGAAAATATGATTTCATTACATGAAGATGTTTTGACACTTGGTTCAACTGCTTGGTCCGAACACAAGTTCGATTCCAACCCTCCCTCAGTCTCTGCAGGTCTCGTTTCACATTGTCAATAGGAGAAAGTAATAATGCATATTTCTAGTGTCTGACCAATATGGATTTTTTTGATGGCCTATGCTGATATATTAGGGATATAAAGTGGTTATGTGTGATATTACAATATTTTTACATGTATTTTACATAATATTTAATAAATAAATAATTCATAATGTAAAATATACTGTTAAATTAAACAGATTACATATCAGATTTATACTTGATACAGAAGCCTTTTGTTGCACTATAGTATTTTTCTCAAATAAAGAAATTGCACAAAGCATGAATAGAAAGGAAGTGAACACTAACCAACAGTGCAGTCAGTAATTTGTTACGTTGGGAACCAATAATTTCAATGATAGCTCAAAAGCCTGACCCATCTATGGAAACACATCATAGAGCTGTAAAATAACCAGTGTGCTGTATAATCCTCTCTCACCCATAACACAATTAGGCTGGTTAATGCACATCAGTGGGAGTTTAGCTCAACAAGGATTTGCTGTGTGCTACAGAACAGCTCTGTGGGGGCACAGCTGCTTGAATAGCACTTCTGAGCACACCAGCGGAGGAATGTGTGTCCTCTATATGAGCGTCTCAAGAACAGGACACCAAACACAACATGTAAACAAAGTCAGCTGCCTGTAAACACCATCTCTTCGTGTTAGCATAATGGTGGATCAAAGACTTGCAGTGTGTGATCTTCCATTGTAATCCAGGTAAATATATTCTGGATGATTCTTACTCCCTGTTTTATGACTAAAAAAAATACTCGCTGAGTCTCGGCCCGGTATTTGTGACAGCTTTCCCACAGGAAATGAACAGCATGTTACTCCAAGTCCAAAACACTGTTCAAATCCAAAACACTAGCATAGACTCCCAGCTGTCAATGGTACAAACAGACCACAATAGACCGGGAATCAGTAAAATGATTGTGATTTACTGTATTAAAACACATGCATAGGCATATAGTGGCCACAAAATGTATTTGCACACTTGGATTGTGCCATACAAAACTGGAAGTCACTGCATTATAACAATATATGAAAGCAAGTGGCATTTTATTTTAAGTTAAATGCCAGCACAAGCACACTTAATAAAGTTTCGATTACATACAAATTGTACTCAGCATCATCTTGTTTTTAAACGTTGATGTCTATCATGGAGTACTACACATCAAAGCATCCTCTGATGCCAAATCTGAACCACAGTTATGCTTGATAATGCTAATTCAAAGAGTTTATGATCATCATATTAAAGAGGAAACTGAAGATTTTCCCCCAACACAATTCAATGGAATTACCAATTTCCTTACACACAAAAGCCCTTCTCAGCATTCCTCCTCAATGCACAGAATGACACAATCTTACATACTCATTTTATGCGATTGGTTGAGCTGGTCAAGGTGAGTAAACCGCAATTTTAGCTGGTTATCTGCACAGTCCGTTTATACCGCTGTTGTCAAAACTTTAAAAGGAGTGACGGGCGACTGTTTTTTGTTTTCAGATACAACACAACCTTACGCATCCATAAACGCCATAAATAACATTTACGTATAGTTGACAGACTGCAGAACATATTTTATAGGCTTACTGAACATGTTCACTGGCTTTCCTGTGCTGGTGGGACGTTAGCCGCTGCTAGCGCTGCCCTGCTAATGCTGCTGCCTGGCCTTTTCCTTTGGAAAAACAGCAAAACAATTGAATACAAACGCGCAAAAACGAGCCTCGCGCCACACCAAACACCGCCTGCGAGCCAACAAAATTGCAGATGTGATAGAACAGCAAACTGACTTACTGTAAAGGTGTATTGTGGTATTTGTCCGTGTTTCCTGATTCCACGGTATTCCTCTTTTCTTTGACTGGGGTTGAAGGAGTTGAGTTGGGACTCGGGAGGGGTTTCCGCTCTGCTCCAGCGCTGCCACAGGCTTATGACGCTCACCACACGACCCTCGAGCCCGTGTGTGCGTGTGTGCGCGTGTGCGTGTGTGTGTGTGTGTGGTCAGGGATCAGTACTGTGTATACCTACCTGAAATGTCATTATTTCTAAGTAAGTTAGAAGATAGGTGTTCATTTTATGGTCATTGACACGAGGGCTGCTGTAGAACCGCTCTTGTCTAATATACTCAACTGCTGAAGAGATTGAATAGATTAGTTTTGTACTCTTTTGAAATACTTTACTTTAAGAGAGAACCAGTCACTCCCTCATACGCAGTGTGCTGAGATTAATGGATAAATGGATGGTGAGCAGATGTCTGTCTGTCTTGACAACAAATACCCGTCTGTCCATGAGATGGCGATATTTCCTCTGTTAGCCCGATGAATGCACTAGTGGACTCTGGACTTTTTACAATCCTGTTGATTTACTTTTGGGTATTTTAAATCTTAAGTATGCAAAATTAACCAAACCTAAAGCTGATTTATGCTGAAGCCCTAAATACAAATCTCCAAGTTAGAAAAAGGAAGTAATACGGAAGTAATGCCTTACTGTGTCTATCATTCATGTTTGGGTACCTTTTTTCTTTAGCATTCATTCAACCAATCTATCTATCTATCCATCTATCTATCTATATTTGTCTGTCTGTCTATGCCTAAGTATATTTTCTAAGACATAAAAATAAAAATGGAACATGTTATTTTGTTTTTTTAATCTTCAATTTAATTTTCAATAATTTGAATTTTATATCTAATTTATTTGGTTGGAAACAAATTCCCAGTGTTAATTTAAGTTAATTTAATTTAATTTACTATTGTAGTTTTGGTTCATATTTTGAATTAGTTGATTTTTATCATTTCTGTTTTTATTTTAATTTTAATTAGTTTTAGTAGTTTCCTTGTGTTATGTTATTTTAGTTTTTTTATATTCACTTTTTTATTATATTTTTATATTCATTTATATTCATTAATTGTATATAGTTTTAAGTTTTAGTTTTAGTTTATTTACTTTGAGTTATTTTAGCACTTAAAATAAATAAAAATGGGAAATATTGCTTTGGCAAAAAAAAAAAAAAATGTTTTATCTCAGTTAATGTTTATTTTATTTCATGAAAATGTTTTTTATGTTCGTATTTTTAGTTAACAATAATACCCCTTGAGGGAGCTTTAAACAGAAGCCAGTCATGATTGTGGAGACAGCTGAGGCTGAGCTTGGATGAACTGATGAACCTGAAGATAGCGAAATACAATGGATAAGGAAATATATATATATATATATATATATATATATATATATATATATATATATATATATATATATATATTAGTGCTGTCAAACGATTAATCACATTCAAAATAAAAGTTTTTGTTTACATAATATATGTGTGTATACTGTGTATATTAATTATGTATATATAAATACAAACACATGCATGTATCCACCTTATTTTTTCCGATAGAGCGGGTGCCGCCATTTGTAAATTTAATGTGTCTGGCTTCCGGTGTCATCCGCTTCCAGCTATTTTTAGCTGTACAAAACAGCTCGTTTTGCTGCTTGATATTGCAAATTGGTGAGTCTTACCATATTATTTTAATGTATTATCTTAATTATGAACACACTGGTTTGTAGTGCAAGCAGTTTTACCGTTTACTGCACTTTGTTATTCTTCTCGTTATTTCTCTACGGCGGCTTATGAACCGGAAGTCTCGCACATTCACCGAAAACGGCTTACTTCCGCGTTGAAGAATAAGGTGGATATATTTAAGAAAAATATGTTGTTTATATATTAAATATATATAATATAAATATAATAATATAAATATATAAATGTATATACATGTAAATATTTTCAAAATACATACATGCATGTGTTTGTATTTATATATACATAATAAATATACACAGTACACATACATATATTATGTAAAAAAAACTTTTATTTTGAATGCGATTAATCTTCTGACAGCACTAATATATATATATATATATGGATATATATATATATATATATATATATATATATATATATATATATTAGTGGTGTCAAAATTAGCGCGTTAACGCATGAGATTAATTTTTTCTGATTAACGCGTTAAAAATATTTAACGCAATTAACCCAGGGGCGGGGCTAGGGTTGTCCACCCCATTCACAACTGCTGCCTCTGTCTCTTTTTTCTTGAAAAGGATTGCGTTTATTTAGATGCAGAACTTCTTTATGACCAAATCAAACGGGAGACGTTTCAGACGCGCTCTAACTTCACCTCCGCGCCAGGCGCGAGTCAAACGAGTGCGGAAAAGATACTGTGCTCGTAGCGCGCGCTCTTCAAATACACGCACAAAGGTGCCAGTGCTCGCTGTAGCCTGTATCATTTCATATCAAACAACGAAAGAAACTACGTGCATGCAATGTCCTAGTTATGCCGTCAGTTAAGGCATGAAGTTACCAAAAAGGCGATTAAAGCTGTCTTAAAATTGCGTGCATGCATGCAATATGTTATATATGCGTCACATTTAAGAACATGCCTTTGAAATGGTTTTAAAAACTGTCCTGAGGCACCCCAGCACTGTCTCCCTCATCTAAAACACCTGATTCAACTCGTCCACTCATTAGTAGAGACTTTAAGACCTGAAGTGGGTCAGAAAAGGTAAAGAGAGTTGTGAGAAAATAAGACGCATGTCAGATCCGCGTCACGTTCAGCAGCAGCAGCTTTTAAAGCTATAGCAGGCAAATAAGCTAATAACCAGCTGCTGTGATGTCTATTAATCCAAGAACCAAAGAAAAAAAAAGAGGAAATCAATAACTTTTATAGCTTTAATGGGTTCATCTATATTTAATTTAGTGTTTGGTAAGTATTCATTTTCTGTATATTTCTGCTGAAGGGCACAAGTAGCTAAATATGTAATTTATTATAATAGGTTCATGTGATGATTGTTTTAAGTTCACTTAAATTAGAAGTTAAGTCTAATAAATGTTAAAATTTATAGATCTAAATTATACTGTAATGCTGACTGGCTACAGTCAATGGTTAAATATTCAGGGGAAAAACTATTTTATAGAGACATCAGTAGTATTGATATCAGTGATGCTGGCCTTCAATCATAAAAAAGATGCCATTAAAGAAATATTAAAAATATACTGTCTTTATGTTGTTTGTACATTGTACATTTGAAGATTGAGTGCAAAATTATTGCAATATAAAAGTATATTTAAAAACTTTAATGTTAGGTGGAATTAATCGAATTTTAATTTTAGAAAAATGTGCGATTAATTAGTTAATTTTTTAATCGATTGACAGCACTAATATATATATATATATATTATATATATTATAGAGCTTTTTCACATTTGGCTCCCAAACTCTGGAATAGCCTTCCTGATAACGTTCGGGGTTCAGACACACTCTCTCTGTTTAAATCTAGATTAAAGACACATCTCTTTAGCCAAGCATTCATATAATGCATCTTATAATCTTGTACTGCATTTATATCTGATCAAATGTACATTATTATAATTCTTTAGCTTGGGTTGAACAATTAATTTTTACTTAGATGGAACAGCAGCTACGCTAATTATGTCTCTATCTGTTTCTCTGTTTCTGCCACTGGATTAACGTCCCGTGGTAACTAGGAATTGCAGAAGATCCAGTCTGGATCCAACCCTTAAATAATCTGAGATGACCGAACACCTGAGAAAAGATAATGCCAACCCCTGCAGAGGACGCTCAGACAACATACAGAATTACCAAATATCAGAAATACCATAAGTTAAATATATTAAGGTTCTACAATATATAAATATATTGTGGAAACTTAAATTCCTGTAGAGCTGCTTTGCAACGATTTGTATCGTAAAAAGCGCTATACAAATAAACCTGAATTGAATTGAATTGAATATATATATATATATATATATATATTCCAAGTTAACTGTAACTACTAGCTAGCAAAGTCATTATCAGTGAATCACAAGCCAGGTTCTGCCATTTCTTAAAATTATGTTCTAGTTTGGTGGCTGGGAAAAGTGTCACATATGGGGTTTTGTAAGGAAAATCTGGGAGATGAAATGCTTGTCTGAACTTGAGTGTCAAAAGTACTACTAAACTTGAAGTAAACTGATGGCAAAAAAGGGAATTAAAATAAACTGAATTCAATTATGATGTATGAATAATATGATTTGAATATTTAAAAACAGTTGAGAGATTACTAAATGTGGACATACAGTATGTGAACATGAATAGCAGGAATGCCCCCTAACTGACGCTACGGTCTCGCGCAGTCACGTGATTGTCATGCGCGGACCAGTGTGACGCGCGATCAGCTGACGTTCACTCGACCTTCTCCACTGCTGGAGATACGGACATCCAAACGCCTCCATCCGCAGCATTTCAAATATATCCCGTACCGAAGCATGGCGAGCCAGTCTCAGGGCATCCAGCAGCTGCTGCAGGCGGAGAAACGAGCTGCGGAAAAGGTCGCAGAAGCCCGTAAAAGTAAGTTGCCGTTTTGCTTGTCATCGCTGCAGACTAGCGCTTAGCTAACATGCTAACTGCCCAGCAAGTCACTGCTGATGTTTTCTATATATATATACACAAGTAACACACTGGGGGAATGAATGGATGAATTTGAATTGAAAAGACGTTTCTCTGATCATGTCGACAAAATTTTGGCAATGAAGTGTTTGTTTTTGTTTTCAGTATTCATTCTTTTCGGGTGACAGACTTGCTAATAGCTCTCTATAAAAAAGACTGTATAATGGATAATATTTAGCAGTGGATGACATGACATGTAACGAAATTATTTCTTTTGGTCCATTTACACTGAGGATGTTAAAGGTTTAAAACACCAAGTAAATTGGAAGACTTTGTCTCGCCACATTTTAACATTTGAAGTCAGCGTTCAACTTGTCGTTTTATTTTTGTTGTTTTTCTTATGGGAGATATTAAAGTTTCATATTTGCTCTTTATAGTGAAGGAAATTATGACTGTAAGTTTACTAAATATCTCCTTTACTGAAGTGTCACAGTGACATTGACTCACTAGACATTCACTCAGTTCCTGTTTTATAGAGATTTTCTGTTGCTGGTTCTCATTTCTCATAAAATAGAGGAATTTCCCTGGCAGAGCAATATTCCACTTTTCAGTTTTTCTGCCTATACAGTTCTGGCACTGACAGTAATGTATTTTGTTTGGTAATGCATTTTGTGTTGTTTTTTAATAGGAAAAAATCGTCGTCTGAAGCAAGCCAAAGAGGAGGCACAGGCTGAGATTGAGCAGTACCGTCTGCAAAGGGAGAAAGAGTTTAAGACAAAGGAGGCTGCGGTAAGATTTATTCATTTTTGGTTCAGGCATCCATTTGTAGCCATATCACTACTTCTGTATTTACATGGGCGAAATCTTGTCAAAAGGTATTTTGGTACTCTGCTTTGAGGAATGCTTTCATTATGACTTCACGTGTATGCTTATTGGCAGTTAAAATGTCCTGCTGTTATAATGTCAGACCTTCTACCATTTTGAATAATTCATGTTCTCCATAAGGGAATTGATTATTAATCATGAAAAGAAAGACAGACCTACTGTGAGCTACTTGTTAATAGATGGTAATATGCATATGCAGAATTCCATTAACCATGATTCTGAAAAAAAAAAAAAATCTCTACCAATCAGAGAATCAAAACAGGCATAAATATATATATATATATATATATATATATATATATATATATATATATTTTTTTTTTTTTTTTTTTTTACATATTATATTTAAATAGGATATTTAAATCCCTATGGGAAAAAAACTTCCAGAAACCAAGGTTGCTAGAAAAGCAGGCAGGCGCTCTTAAACTCTATTAGGTTTATATGAGAAAATTTGAAAGTATCAAAGTATACAGTTTTAAACAGAGCATTTAATTTTAAAATTCTTAAAGTGCCCCCTAAAATGTAAATTAATATTCTAACCTTACAATAAATCTAGTTAATAATACATTTTTTTTTTTCTATTTAAGATCAGAGTAGAATAAAGCTACTCTATATGCTAAATGCCCATGGTGTACCTGGGCACCTTAACCAGGATAAAATCATTTTGAAACACCTTTGACTAATTCATTTTACAACATGGTAAAATACATCATTGTTCAATAAAGAGTTATATTAAACACTTAAAATAATCTCACAAAACCTCTGCAGTTCCATCATGAACTTCTTGGGTCACACAGCTTGTCAGGAAACCCTGACAAATCCGAAAAAACCCCATCCTGTAATTGGAAGAAACACATGTGCATTAGTATTAGTTCTGAATAATGCTTAAAGTTAACGTCCCATTGCTTGGTCCCGCAGGCACTGGGGTCCCATGGAAACTCTGCTGTAGAGGTGGATAAGGAGACCATTGATAAGATGAGCCGCATCCAGAGCAGTTATCAGCAGAACAAGGAAGCTGTGCTTGGAAACCTGCTGAAGATGGTGTGCGACATCAAGCCAGAGATCCACGTCAATTACCGCGTCGCTGGATAAACGCCTCTGTCCAAGCACTACATCCGTTACAATTCCTAAAGGCCCACAAAGCACTGAGACAAAGAATGCTACTGGACATATCATGTTACAATCATAATATTTCGATTGCTGGACTACACTGCTTAATAATACACTCCCTATCTACATTATAACATTAACACATTTCCTACGGTTTAAACAGACATTCATTGACACCTAAACCAGTCAGTGGTCATGGTACTGCACATAGACATCTCTGCAGTATTTTTCATTGTTTGCAGATATATCTTTGATATGATCCAATGCAAGTCTTTGTCTCTGTTCTTTTAGTTAACTGTAGTATCGTCCAGTATATCAGAGTGAGTTTCTTTGTGAATGATACCTTTAAATGTTTGTATGGAAGTCTGTATCTTGATGCTACATTCTTAATTTATAAGTAATCAGATGTTGTTTTATCTAATTGATGTATACGTTATACATTTTTTTGATGGCTTTTTTTTGTGACAAAGCTTATAATTATCATAATCTTAATGTTGTATTCGTAATTAAATGAGCTCCACTGAACTCCTGAGTTCTGTATTATGTAGATGGCATTCCTCTTTAAGCCTGCTGTGAAAATGTAATAAATGTCTGTGTATAAATGGATTTACACTGTTTTCCATGAGAATTTCTTCTGTGAGAGTGGAGCATAAATAGTGAATATTGTTTAACTGTGATATACTCTTTAAATCTAAATATAAGTTTCTATTAACTTAATCTGCCTCATACAATCTGTTCTAATATACAGATCGACCGAGTAGCAACGCTAGAGGTTGCTATTTAGCTATATTGTCTTCTCCAAAACCTATTCACTAGTTATAAAACAGTTTAGATATCTTCACTAGATTATGATATTCTATTAATTGCACACGAAGAAATATCCTCCACACTTTTCCTGGAAAAGTTTAATAAAAAGCTTAATTCTATTTACAAATCTACAACTTGAGCTGTAGATTTAATATACACAAATAAATATATGGCTGCTTCTTTTTTTTTTTTTTTTTACTTTAAAAGGCTCGTTTACATTGGCGCCAAAACATAAGGCCTTGACTCCATTCCATGAAATTTCTTAATCATTATTATTAAGTGAACGTAAAAATTATATGCGCATAACCGTCCAAACAAAGCGAAAACATGAAACGCTGCCAACGCGTGAAGACAGTATTTCAAACGATTCTTTGTCAACATCACGTATTATTACTTGCCATGTGGCAACGGAAGTAAGGAAAGTTTTTATTGCATTACATCACGTGTCACAGGGAACAGTGAAAGCGCCGGATACATAGCGTCCAATGGAAATCTCTTCAAAATAATAGTTGCTTTTAAAGTATCTGTATTTTTTCGTTATTAAACAGAATAGAATAGACAATCCATGACTGCGTGTTAATCAGTGGAAGAAAATACTGATAGACTACTGAAAGTGTTTTATTCTTTACCAGTTTCTTTACCATGTTAGAACTGAGAACAAGCTTGTTTTTGTACTAGAAATAACACTATTTAAATACAATAATTTTAAAGCGGATTTAAAATAATGCTAAAAGGAATAACAGAATGTATTTTGTGTGCCTGTATTTTTATTGAATTAAACGACTAAGTTAGCATAGAAAATGCTAATAAAAAACTGTTAATCCGTTCACTTTGAGACGAAGCAGTTTTTACTGTAGACTTTTATTATGTATTAAATTCCGCGTTGTAGCGGACTTCACACTGCTGCTTCACTGAGTCGGAGCATCTCGCCGCTGGTCAGCGTAAAGATTGAGTTGATCTACTCTTGTCCCAAAACTGATGATCTGCAGTTAATATCGAAGGCACCAACGGACCCGGTGGACGCATTCGTCTCGTGCTGTCAAGGTGAGATTTATGTGACTCTTTGCAGCTCAGTGAAGTAATTTTTTTTTCCTGTAATCTCTGTTGCTGTGACCTCTGAGAAGACATTTGCAGTTCTGCTCTCACTCTCTCTGGCTCATCTTTGTAGATAGCGACTATTTGTCCTGTTCATTTACACTACCAAGATTTTGTAACAATGTGTACTCAACAGTAGACGATATTGTCTAAATGAGCTGTACTTGAGGTCAGTTATGCATTATAAATGCTGGTCTGATGATCTTTCTAGTATTTACATCAGATAGTAAAGTGTCAGGGCAGAAGTGTTGATTTATATTATCAAAATAGTTGTTCATGCTGGTCATGCAGGTCATTCGTGGTTATTATTCTCAACATTTTCACTTTTAAAAAACTTGCAATCCTGATGCATACTTAATAACTGTGTTCGGTTTTAGAGCGCCCTTGAACAACGAAAAATGAGCAGTCTTTCCAAACTCACAAGGCTTTCTTTCTTTCGTGTAACACAAAAGAAGAAATCTTGCAGAAGTTGTGCAGATGTTTTGCTGAATGTCCCGGCTGCTCTGTTCATTACCTGTTACATGTTCCAGGACAGTGTTATTTTAACTATAAATACTGACACAGTAATTGCATTTTTTTTTCTTAAATGGCTTTTATGGTAATATTTAATTTTATTTTAAATTATGCTTTTAGGCATTTTAGTATTTTTCATATATTTGGAAGGCCAGTTTTAGTTTTAGTAATTTAGAACTAAAATTATATTTCATTTAGTTGCCAAGGCAGCATTTCTGATTTTTTTTAAAAATAAGAGTTTCATTTAATAATGTAGTAATTATATTTTATCCCATTTCAGCTTTTTAAATAAACTTTTTATTTTGATTATTTTTATTTATTATTTTTAATGTTAGTTAACAATAGCCACATTGTTCCAGGTTTTTGCAGAAAGCAGCATTCTGCGAAACATAAAGTAAATCCAAATGCAGCTTATGGTCATGTAAATCCATAAACAACATTCTTACTTTTGTTTTTTTTTGTTTTTTTTTAAGTGTGGCATGCGTGTCGAAAAGACCGGATAAGAAAGCTGGTTACTAACAGAGCACTAACACAGTGCATGTAAATGGATGCTGCTTAGCTTTCTTGTAATAACTCTTTTCTAATGTGCATGTAAACCTGCGGTTCTCAACCTTTTTGACTGCAAGGCCCCCCAGAGTCAACAATATTCGAAGGCTTGTGATTTACTAGATAAGGATTAAGGCTAAGGATTTTTACAAATATTTTTTTACTTACGATTTCAAAAATGTTTAGAACTTGGCATAACTAGAATATTATATTTTTGCATATATATATATATATATATATATATATATATATATATAGCCCTATATACATAGTCCATATGACATACATGAAGTAGCCTATTCTATGTTTTTT
The DNA here is from genome assembly GCA_021397915.2 of Tor tambroides. Lineage (NCBI taxonomy): Eukaryota > Metazoa > Chordata > Actinopteri > Cypriniformes > Cyprinidae > Tor > Tor tambroides. The sequence goes on along the minus strand of JAFVLL020004968.1, from coordinate 31,693 downwards.
GTTTATTCTTTTCATAGCTTTGTATGAGGAAATGAAATCTTGAAGTCCAATATAGCTCTTAAATGTAATGCACTGAGATGAAAAAATTTGGACATTTTACTAAACTTTTTTTTCATTGTAAAGAAAGACACTGGTCCTTTGGCATATATTCATTCTGTCCTCTAAAAATGGATCTGATGGGGATGTGTGAAAAAGTTCACAAAATATGAGGAGAACTCAGTTGTAATAAAGAGCTGCACAAATCTATTGTTAGACTACAAGGAAAAAACTATTTACTTTCTCATAACTTGCTTTTGTTCCTGGATAAAGATTTTTTTCTTTTAAGAGGAAGTTAGTATCAAAAGTGGGGGAAGGAAGGTTACTGGATTCAGTGTGTGTGTTTATTTTTAGGTTGATTGTTTTGCTGAACCAGAAAACCAGGTATTGAATCTCTGTGCTCCGGTTGGATGAGGTCCTGTGCAATATTTTATCTGCATTGTCTAGAATGTCAACTATGTAGACTGTCTTTTTAGACTTTAGTAGTACCATACAACTATTGGGTAAAATTTATCTAGTTTTTTACTCTTATGTAAACGGGTGTAAAGTACTTTGATTTGGATCTGTATGAAAGTGCACTAGCAGGTCAGGGTAACACTACCTCATTGTCTCTCTGTTGCATGAGTGGACACTGCTGTGTGAGTGTGTGTGTATGTGTGTGTGCGTGAGTGAGTGTGTGCGTGAGTGAGTGTGTGCGTGAGTGAGTGAGTGTGTGCGTGAGTGTGTGCGTGAGTGAGTGAGTGAGTGTGTGAGTGAGTGAGTGTGTGCGTGAGTGAGTGTGTGCGTGAGTGTGTGTGTGCGCATACTTAGATGGGTGAAATGCAGAACACAAATTCTGAGTTTGGGACACCATACTTGGCCTCATGTCAGTTTTCAATTTTTTTATATTTTCAATTTTTCAAATTCAATTTTTTATGTCAGTTTTTCAGAATTATATATATATATGTGTGTGTGTATATATATATATATATATATATATAGAAATTAGCTGGTAATTAGATACAAGCTGTAGGGTTTCAAAAACATGACTTTAAAAAATATATGAATGATTAAATTTATATGTGATTTTGATAAGTCTATTAAAAGTTCAAGCTCAGATGGTTTGGTTTTTAAATGAACTAGCCATATTGCAATATGGTTTCTGTATTGTGTCACACTGTTATTCATATTGGTTTATGAAACAGAAACTATGGCTTTGTGCCGACTTGTGCCAACATTTATTTTGCATTAAAATTATATTTCCCCCCTTTTCCGTAATTTTTATTACTGTAATATGAAAAATATGAAATACAACATTATGATATATACATATTATATATATGATATATACATATACATATTATATCTTGATGCATTTTTAAATTAAAATCAACATTTTTAGATATTTTTACAATTTAAAAAATAAGTTCAGTTCAATACAAAAACTCAACTATATTACATTAATAACGCAGAATGTACATAATATATAATTTGTAAAATTTTTCAGTAACATGTTTAACATTACAGAGCTTGGAATGAAAATATGACAATGCAAAGCATCAGAATAGTCCTAAAAATAGGCTTTATTTTCCCAACATCAAGTCATCATGAATTGAAAATTCACCCTGTATATTTTCTAAAAGCATATTACTGATCTCATTGGGAATCAATCCATCAGTGCATGTCTTTATTCATTAATTTTTTTAATTTGGACCCCATACTTTTTCAAAATGAGCTCTTCCGATGAAACAACACATAGACGAGAAGATCTGGCACTAGGCTTACTTCTGATTCATCACGACTTTAAGAAAAATATATTTTTCTTTCAGTTTAGGTGGTAGTATATGACACATTCTTGACTTTTTTGGATATATTGTGGTACCAACAGATGATGTTTTTAGTACAGTCACTTAAAGGGGTCCTATTATGGTCTTTTACAAAGTCTTGATTTTGTTTTGGGGGTGTATTAGAACATGCTCTCATGCTTGGTGGTTCGAAAATCGCATTATTTTTCACATAATTTACATCATTACAATACCTTTCTCCCCAGCCTGACACAAATGGCTCGATTAGTTCCGGGTTTGATGAGGGCCGGCCTTCCGAAAAACGAAATGTGTTGTGATTGGTTAGCTGTCCCTGTGCATTGTGATTGGTGAACAGCTTAGACGGTGTTTCAGTACTGCCCCGCCCCTTGCCAAAGCAGCAAGTTCGTCAATATTGCTATATCGCTATATTGCTAAGCTTTCCTGTAGCTCAAATAGTAGAGCATGGCGCTAGCAACGCCAAGATCATGGGTTCGATTCCCAGGCAAAGCAAGAGCTGATAAAATGTATAAACTGTAACTTGAATGCAATGTAAGTCGCTTGCTAAATGCATAAATGCAAATGCAAATCAATTCAGACCCCGAGAATATTGAGGATCGCGCAGAACCTTTGTACGCACAGATATTGCAAGACATATTAAAGTGGTAATGTTATTGTTATTGATGATTTATTTATTTTTTTTGGAAAAATCACTTTTTAGATGGGATGTCAACAACAGCTTAAAAATAACTGCATTGACTATGTACAGATAAGTGCAACGGTAATGTGTATTATGTTTATTGTTGTTTAATTCTAACATTATAACATGAATTGCACTGAAACTCTTATACAGTTGAATTAATTTATACCATAGTCCCCACAGACTTACTCTATTTGTGGCCGCATATATATGCAAATTAATTCTCTGCCAGCAGGAGCCGGTGTTGGAGCGGGAGAGAGCGAGGTTTCCCCAGTAACACTGTACACAAAACAGAGCTCCGCTCACAAACAGCTGAAAACAGCTGGTTTCCATCAGAAATACAGTGATATAAAAACACCCGCACTGGGTTTTGATTTTGAAACGTGCAGTGCTCAACCAAGCCAAAGTCTCTTTAAGACAAGTCATGTCACTCGGCGGCCATCTTTGAAACGCCTCTCGGGCATCCAAGAGCAGCTCCTTTCTCTTTGTATGGGGAAACATCAAATTCTCCAAAACTGTTCACTAAGTTTACGATTAAATTTCATATTTGAAATCACCAATGAAATCGGACAACAACTGTGTCATAAATGTTGTTTCTTTTGCTCAAATAGCGTTATAAAAAGCTTATTTTTCAGGCTAGATCAGCCAGTGCGCATGCGCAGTCCTGAGCGCGCGTCTCAGAGCGCTGACTGTTTCTATAGCAACCGGGACTTCTAACGGCAGCTGCTGTGACACGCTGACTTTACCGATTAGCGATTGGCTCTTTCATTCAGAAGGCGGGGCTTCCTGCGATTGAGCGGCCATATAGAGTGGTGGAACTATGATGTCACTTTGTAGGCGAAAACCCGGAAGCGAGTTAGCATTTTAGCACTTCCGGTTCTATCGTCCCAGAGTCAATGGGTTTTTTGAATGGGATTTTGGTTAAATCCCTTAAATAAGGTCCGTGGTTCACACAAGCTCAAGATACTTTCACGTTTTATTCTACGACATAAAACACACCAGTTACACCCCACTCGTGATTTTTTTTAAAACTGTTCGTTTCTTAAAAAGACGGTTGGCAACAAATTCTTTAAATGGGACTACAGGCACTGTCGGAGACATTACACGTCATCACGCCGAACAGTTTATCAATTTACAGTATTTTCCAGTTGTAGTATAATTTGTAATACAATTAATTTTAGAATAACCAATGAATAGTTTCCCGCATTTTATATTGTTGTTCGACAATGTTTTTTTTGCTTTGCCCCGAAATGCGACACAAGTCTTCGGAGGGAAGATGCTCGTTTTATCGCTTACTGATGCGGAGACTCTGGGTTCGGACCATAAGGTAAACTCATATTACGATTAATCCATGTAAACACCATGTTTACCGGCTTTATGTGGTAAAGTGAAACTTTAATGATGCATAGTGCTTAAAGCCACGTTAAAATTAAATGTTTACGGCCACATGAAGCTGTTAGAAAGCATATAGATTGAGGATTTCCTAGAAGCAAGGATAAAATAACATTTTGTGTAACCACCCTAACAAAATGAGAGCTGAAATGTGGTACTTTGTTCACTAAAATAAGTTTAATCTTACCATATCCAAAAACTCGCTCACTCTGCTGTTATTTAAAAGATTAAATACGTGGCCATACATTTTTAATTCATATTAATCGATTTATTGACTTTTAATGCACCTTATTCCGAAATGTACAGAAATACGTGCTTTAAATGTCCTTTAGTTAAAATTATTTCATTAATTCACTATACTATTTATTACTAATGTTTCATTTCGGTTTTAGTTTGGCTCTAGTTTTGTATTTATTGAAGTTTATATGAAAAGGTTCATGTAGCGTGGATTAAAATTCATATACAGAGTAAATCCTTTTCACTGAACAGTTAAAAATAAGATTGAAAAGTTGTCGGGAGCGCGGTGGTGGTGATGTTGAAGGCGAGCAACCGTGGTGCTGTAATTCATTTATAGCCTAAGTTTAGCTTTTAAGTTCTGGTGCTTTTAATTAGGCTTCAAAATTCATCAAAGTTATATTATTTTGTGAAGATTATCTTGATGGACAAAACCTGTAAGTTTCATGAACTATGATTGAACACAGAACTTATTTTTTGCGATAATCCAAAAGCCTATGGAAAAATCCTATTGGCTTTTTGTCGAGGGAACCAGTTTCATGCTAACAGCCGATCCGCCTACAAAGTGACGTCATAGTTCCCCCACTCTATTAAGCGTCGCATTTTTCCCCATTCAAAACTATACGAGTGACACGTCTTGGGTATTCTATAGTCTTTGACCAAGCGTTCTCCCCACCTGCCAACCATTCAAATTTCCGGAGGTGGGATTTACAATTTGTGATGTCACAAATACAGGAAAACAACTTTGTAGTCCAAATGAGCCGTTAGTTGTAGTTCTTGAAAAGGGATTTTTTAAAAACGAAAATATCTCCCTTTGGAGTGGACTTTGAGATTTGTAATTTTGTAGATCGTTTTATGCCCAAACATACACACTACACACTGACTAAAATTCAAAAAGTGAAAAAGCATAATAGGACCCCTTTAATAATAATAAGGACGAATGTTTGCTGAGAGTGCTGTGATTCACTCTAACTATGGAGCACAACTGTTTGTTTAACCGTATAATCCATGACTTCTGGTAAACCAAACAAAATACACATTAAAATTCAACATTTGTTTGCTGTTGTGAAATTTTGAAGTTCTCTGTATGAGTCAGTTGCTCTTTGTACCTCATCTTAACCTCTGCACTAATGCTGGTAGATTAGACTACTACTAGTGCTATTGAACACAGTTAATGTTGGCTCATGTTGCCCCCTTCACATTCGTTTGCTTGCATTTCTGTTTTATGACCTGCCAATGTGAAGATTATGTGGTCTGAACATCATGACGATCAGTAATGATTGACCAAATCCTTGTCCTTTATCCAAGCACTCAGAAGATCATTGATACCATCACTTTTTAAGTAATGATTAAGACATAAACAAGGTACTATATTAGCATTGAAATAGCTGTGCAAATATTTAACACTCAATTTTATGATCTCTCTCTCTCTCACACCCCTCCCTTTTTGATTGTCTGTTGTTTATCTTTATGGGAACAAGCACGCAGCACATAATCGGATCACTTGTACAGTTAAAAGCTGTTCTTTGAGTTTGAACATCGGTAAAGTTCTTCTTAAAACACACGTATACTGTCCCCAAGAACAGGTTTGCGTTATGACTGTTGAGGAAAGATCATATTTTGCACAAAGAGTCAAAACCTATTTAATAATTTATTTTTAAATTATCAGCATAGATTTGATGCACTAATGTTACTAAATAAAATGCAAGATAGTTTTGACTTGACATTTTTGGGCACTACATTATGGAAGCCATTTCTGCCACTGAATCAAAAATAAAACAAGGTAATTAAGACAATTTCTCACAATTGCGAGTTTACATCTTGCAATTCTGACTTCTTTCTGTCTTATAAAGTCCAATTCTGAGGAAAAAAAGACTATTTTCTTATAGTGCGAGTTCTGTATATCTCACAATTGCATGTTATAATATAAAGTCAGAATTGTGAGATAGAACCTCCCAATTCTGAGAAAAACAGTTCTAATTTTTTTCTGTTTTTAATTTGGAATATATAGTATGGAAGCCTGTTTGTGCCACTGAATGAAAAATAAAAAATGTAATTGAGATTTTTTTTTTTTAACCTCACAATTCTTACAAAACTTTTTTTTTCTTATTCTGAGAAGAAAATTCTGAGAAAAATGTTAGAATTGTGAGTTTATATGACTCAATTCTGAAAAAAAAATTGCATATGCAAGAAACAAGTCCGAATTGTTAGATATACGGTCACAATTACCAGTTCAGTGGCAGAAAGGGGCTACCATACTACATAATTACCTTACTTCCATTTGTGTTATTAAAGTGATCTTTTTATGGCTATTGTTCGAAAAGGTGGAAACTGGAAAGTAGTAACAATACAGAATTATCAGTTTGTCCAAACTTTTGACTGGAGCTATATAGTGAGTGGATGAAGAGAGGAGGTATTTTCAGGCAGTAGGTTTTGTGGGTGTGGCTTAAACCTTGTGATTGGATTAATGGCAGTAGGGGGAAATGAAAAGCAGACGAAAGGTCACGAGAGAAGTGAGTGCAGTACAACGAGCCTCACACTATATTCCTCCTGCTGTTCCTGAACACTATCGTGTTGCACATTACTCGCTAATTGCACCTGTTTGCCGAGAGATACTGTGAGAAGAACTCCTGACAGGAATTACTTGTACATTTTTGTAGTGCCAAACAGAAAAAAAAAACTCCCTTAAGAAACCAAGGAAGCCAACTGAGAGAGGTGACAGATTTTGCTCGGGTGAGTTATTTCTGGGGAAATTCTTCATTCGATTCAATGTTGTTTAATTTTTTTTGTTTTGTATTGTGTTCGGCAGTCAGTTTTCTTTTTTGTATCAGATTGTTTAATGGCAGAAACAAGTGAATGCAACATTTAACAAACATTTAGTCATGTTTACAAGCTATCCATGGTATCTCAATTGTTAATGGCTTGGTACTACCGATACTAATACTAAAGAATACCGAGATACATGTCCAAAAACCTACCAAAAAACGTTTTGTGGCAATTTAACTAGGAATCTAAAGATTGTATTGTTTTGGTACATAAAAATGTATAACTTTTAACTAGTGTGCAGACGTGTAAGCTATAAGAGATCAGTCTCGACAACAGTGCTCAGTGGTCTGGACTGTGTTTGAAGACAGGATACAAGTAGACATTTATTATCTGAGTGTACTTTCTGACTGTTTTTCCCCTTTTTTCACTGTTCCTCAGTTGACCTGGTTAGACCTGAATCTGGGCTAATTATGAGGAAAAATTTCTTTCCATGCTTGTAAAACAATAGCCGAGTGTCTGCCTAATCAAACAAGAAAACTCTGACAACAAGTTAGTACAGATAGTATAGATAATCACATTCATTAGTCTGGTGTGTGTCACATACAGTCATCTTTGATGTGGATTTTATCCCCGAGGCTTTCCCAGACCTTTAGAAAATCATGTTTGCTGCTTAATGGGGAAAGTAATTGTTTTTTCAGAGGTAACTATTTGATTATCTGGGCGATGTTGTCGCGGGGAATAGCCTGGGGTTGTCGAGGCATTCGATTAGTGAAGGTCTCTTGTATCTGTTTTTCCTTTGTCACAATTTGAACACTTTTTAACAACTGAAAATAACCAGTGGCTTCATTTAATACTCGGAGACCCTGAGAAGTATGTGGTTTCTAAAATAGATACAAAAAATCAAATCAAGTAACATTTTTTATTTTTACTCAAATATAAGCAAAAATAAAATGTGTATTGTTATTAAATAGCTAAAAAAAACAATTCATGTGAAAGCATACTTTCCAGAAAACAACATATAATGACACTATCATGTTTGCTAGTTAATGTGGTTGGTGGTTACTCTGCTAGAGAACTGACTTTTAAAGGGTTAGTTCACCCGAAATTGAAAATTATAATCATTTACTGACTATTATGTCATTCCAGACCTATTAAACTTTTGTTCATCTTCGAAAATACAAATGATATATATATTTTTTTTTTAATGAAAATTAAGAGATTTCTTAAACTTAAACGTAAAGAATTCTGTCCCTTGTGTAAAATGACCATGACTCTTCAGACATGGACTTGGATTAAACCACTTTTAATTCATAATTTTAAGATGTCTTTATGAACTCTTTGAAATGTCAACGTTTTGGTGGAATAGACTTTCAGTGGAGGGAGGGAAAGCTCTCAGGTTTCATTAAAAGTATCTTTGTGTTTCGAAGACGAATTTCAGGTTTTAAAAACATGAGGATGAGTAAATGGTGACAGAATTTTTTTTCGTGGGGCGGTGAGGGGATCAATTAACCCTTTAATATATCCACTAAAAATCACTACTACACCAGTTGAATAAATGTCATTGCTCAGAAGAGTGAAGTTATTTCTGAGAAAAAGAGGCATTTGTTTGCACTTAGCAGATACAGCTTAGTTTAATATTTTATATATAATGCAATGATATTCAGATATTTACAAGTATCCAAATACTCTTTGGGGCTGCTATAGGCTATTTCTGGCTGCTGCTTTTAACCTGCAGATCAGGATCTTACAGATTATCCTTGTATGGCACCTGCATAGTATCAAACTCCCATAGCTAAAAAGCTACTTTCAAGAAACACTTGAAACATTCAGCTATAATATGTTCTGCTCCTTTCATTTAGCAGAAATGCATAACTTGAATGTTGTCCTCTGATCTCTCCCCAGCACCTCTGTGAAGTAAGATAAATATGTCAAATCCACACAGTCACCATATGCACCCAACCACGCAGTCTGCTGTCTCAGACCATCATGGGGACCATGTGATGTCCCCCGACACAGGCCATGGGGATCACATGATGATGATGGTAAGACCACCAGGAGTTTGTTAAGCCAGTGTGTCAGTATTTAGACAGTTCACTTGATAAAAATCCATCTTCGCATTAAACCAAGACGTGATCATGTTATCTGTTCAGTTAAAGTTGTGGTTCATTAACATATTATCAGAATTGTGTTATTCATTATGGGAAAACATAGGTTGAACACATTGATTCATTTACTCTTTCAGCAAATGACCTTCTACTTAGGCTACAAAAATGTGGAGCTGCTATTCGCGGGGCTGGTCATCAACACACCAGGAGGTAAGATGGATTGTGTTTTTCTAAATTGGTGAAATTTAGGATTTTAGAAATCCCCAACCCCCAGATTCGGTGTTTTCTATTATAATTCTTCTGGAATCCAGATTTTTACGTTTTTACGATTTACTACAAATTTATTATCAACAGACGGTGGTAATGAAATGAATGCATAATATTAAAATGACAATTTATTTCATCTTGTAAACTCAATTGAAAATTGAACAGTTCTGTTTTTTGGCAAACAAAGTGCTGCACAAGAGAGGTTTACCCTTTGAAGTTTAAATGAAAACATGAACGAAAAAACTGTGCTATTCCTATTTAATAAACAGTACTATTATTATTGTTGTTATTAATTTGAGAAGTAATAATACAAAAGTGATATATATCTATCATATGTAAATATAATAATAAATGTCTTTTCGCGGTTTAATATTCACAGACACTAGTCCATATCAAGATTTAATTTAGTGTACTGCTGTTTTATTTATTCATCCAAATTATGTCAAATTCAGTGACATTATACTTTATACTGTAAATATCATTTTTATGACTTTTATGAATTATAGGGCCCTACTAACAGGAGCAGCTTTTAAAGAAATTGTTAACCAAAAATTTACATTCTCTCTTCTTTGCTCACCCTCATGTCCTTCCAAACCTGTATGAATTCCTTTCTTCTGTGGAACTTATATTTTAAGATTTACTTTGTAATATATCAAAAAAATAACATATGAAAGTAATTCTTTTGTCCATACATTGGAAGTCAGTGGCCTCCAATGTTTAGTTCCCAACATTTTTTTTTCAGTGTTTTGCAAAAGTCATACAGGTTTAGAATGACATGAAATTATGACATTATTTTACTGAATTGAGTGAATTATCCACTTCAAAGTCATTTACACTGGCAGCAATTTGCGGTGATAAAACAGTAACATTATCCAGTCATATTAAATTCATGTCAAGGCAACCTTTCAAGCAAATGAGCATTGACTTGATGCACTGACTGCCAATGAGAGTTTTAATCAACAGTGCAGTGACTTGCCAACCTCCAGTGAATCACTTTCAGTGTGAACCTAACATTACAGGGGACCTGAAATTCGATATTGAACAAAAAATGTCACTGGTTGTTCTTTTATTACACGTAAAACAGTGGCGCTCTTGTGAATAAAGTCATGAGATCCACTTAAGGGCAAATGTACTGGTTGCTCAGGTTTTACTAGTTTGTTCTAGTTTTAATAAGCTGATGCATCTGAATTATGAGAACAAAGCAGAATATTTTTGTAACCAGGAAGCCCCGGTTAAACTGGGTTAATAAGATGAAGTAGGTGACAATGTAAGGTTTCCTGGGTTTTAACCTCTCTTCATCCTGGTCTCTAGAAATGGTAGGCGCGTGCATTGGTGTGTTCTTGCTGGCTGTGTTCTACGAGGGTCTGAAGATCGGCCGTGAGTTCCTGTTGAGAAGGAATCAGGTGAACGTGCGTTACAACTCCATGCCTGTCCCAGGAGCTGATGGTACCGTGCTCATGGAAACGCATAAAACAGTCGGGTCAGTGAATGGAGTATTTGTGTCATTTTTACAAATTCAGCTATTATTTTCTCTTGTGGACTATATGTAAACATCTTTTATGTGAAATATCTTATTGAGGTCAGTACTAAATAAACAATAACATGCATTTTGTATGATCCCTCTTATTTTGGTAAAAACATTTTCAGATTCTGAAAGGTGTATGTAAAGTTTTGCCTTCAACTTTATATATATATACACACACACATATATATATATATAAGGTTGTGTGAGTTTTTCTCTCTCTCACTCTCTCTCTCTCTCTCTCTCTCTCTCTCTCTCTCTCTCTATATGTATATATATATATATATATATATATTAGTGCTGTCAAAAGATTAATCGCATCCAAAATAAAAGTTTTTGTTTACATAGTATATGTATGTGTACTTTGTATATTTATGTATATATAAATACACACACATACAGTATGTATGTATTTTGAAAATATTTTTATGTATATACATTTATATATTTATATTCTTATATTTTATATTATATATAAAATATATTTAATATATAAACATAACATATTTTTCTTAAATATATACGTGTGTGCATTTATATATACATAATAAATATACAGTACACATACATATATTATGTAAACAAAAACGTTTATTTTGGATGCGATTAATCGTTTGACAGCACTAATATATATATATATATATACACACACACACACACGTTTGTTTTTGTGAAAAGTGGGGACATCCCATAGGTGTAATGGTTTTTATACTGTACAAACTGTTTGTGCTATTGGCCTACACCAACCCTATACCTAAACTTTGCCCTCACAGGAGATTGTGCTTTGCAACCCAGGCTCATTGGAAATACGTGCCTCTACATACATTTCTGCAACCCCGTAATTATGTACCTTACTGCACATTTCGCGGAAGTTTCAAAGTGAAATGTCCAGAGAGGGGCGCTAAACATACGTTTAATATGTGACCGTGGCACGTTTTTATTATGTTGGTACAGGTACGTATTGCAGCGTTTTTATTATGCTGATTGAGGTACGTTTTGCGGCCATTCAGAATTCAAATATCTGGTAAGTGTCGCTAAAGATTAATGCTCTATCATGTTGGAAATATCCCCTACACCAAACCCAAACCTAAACCTACCCAATAGTGTTAACAAATGCAAAAGTAATATAAAAACGTTTTCGCTGATGCAGCCATGCTATTTTAACTTCCTTATGCGAATTTGAGCTGTTTAGTAGAACCGTAGTTTCACGGGAATTCGTACCGGAGCTCTTCATCGCTTAAGTGCAACGCCGTATCGCATGAGCTACTGAGTAAATCTACTGGGTTAGAAAACTCATGCATATGACGTTGTATATGTGACGACAACGTTCAAAAGTATCAGTTTTCAAATCGTGCAGGATGTTAAAATTGTTTTGAAGTCATAACATAACATTCTGCAACTAATTGTGAAAATTAGCCTTTATTAATCAAAAAATATACCTGTAAATTATACTTTTGTGTGAAAAAGAATAAAAGTTGTCAGAGTTTTACTGCCTCTAGTGTTCATTTCAACTGGAAACTGCAGCGATTTGTATGTATAGGTACGTTTTTTCAGTTTTGCAGAAATGTATGTAGAGGCACGTATTTCCAATGAGCCTAGGTTGGTCTACTTTCCCCCCAAAAAACTCATTCTGTATGATTTATAAGCTTTTTGAAAAGTGGGGACATGGGGCAATGTCCTGAAAAGGCACCTTCACCTTGTAATACCTATGTCATACCTGTGTCATTATACAAATTGATGTCCTCATTTGTCACAAAAACGCGCACACACACACACACACATATATATATATATATATATATATATATATATATATATATATATATATATATATATATATATATATATATATAGAAAAACTCACACAACCTTAAACCAATATGTTGGATCTGTTGGGTTGGGGTTTATGGAAGCCCATTTCTGCCACATAAGAAAAAAATCATGCTTTGGTAAAACATAATTATGAGTTAATAAGTTGATGATAAAATAAATCAAAATGATGAGATTATAATTAATCTGACAAAGGATATACTGAGTCATAATTATAAAAGGAAAATCCTAAGTCATAGTTAAAATGAAGCCAGAAATATGACACATTCTTAATTATAAAATGAAAAAGTCAATTTCCTTATTAAGTTATGAAAGAAAAATCAAAAAGAGATAAAAGGTCAGCATTACAGAAATTATGGTATAAGCCATAGTTTTGACATTCAAAATTCAGATAAGTCATAATTATAATATAAATTTTAAAAAAAAATTACGTTTGATGTCATTGACTTTCTTGCATTATGGACCTTTATCTCATAATTACGACTTTGTTATAATTTACACTTTTATGTCATGATTAAGATTTACAAAAAAGGTCAACATTAGGCTAGAAAAAGTTGAAACCATGGGATAAGCCATAATTATAAAAAAATAATTTTAATGTAATACATGACTTTTTATCTCCCATTATGGACTTTTATCTAATAATTATGACTTTCTCTCATAACTGTCATAATTTAGTCTTTTATGTCACGATTAAGATATACCAATACAATGGAAAATAGTACATAAAAATAAGCATGATAATATAAAGACATGTTTGCAAAATGTAATAATTGGCCTTTATATTGTTTATATATTAGTACTAAAGCCAAATGAAATGATTCTGACATCTCTATTATTAGATTTATAAATATTAGATGTATCAGTTTATTAGTAATGTATTCCGAATTTTTTTCCGTTTCTTTTTTTCAAACACCACCTTGCGCCACTCTGTAAAAACCCAAACCTCTAGCTCCGATTGAAAACGTTTTTCTTTCATCACCGCTTTTTAAATGAGCTCAGTGAAAAACAGGCAAACATAAATCAACCTTAAGCCTGTTTTGATCTGATGTAATCATCCCGTGTTTGTAGTCATTGCCACCCGAGTGATCTCTGAGAGATAAACCCAGGTTTTCTTCACACTGATGACCCAACATTTATAATCCTGTAATAAGATAAATACCTGCTTCTGTTCTCTCCTCCAGCCAGCGAATGCTGAGTCTCGCGCACTTCTTCCAGACGTTTCTTCACATCGTCCAAGTGGTGGTCAGTTACTTCCTCATGCTGGTGTTCATGACGTACAACGGGTACCTGTGCATTGCAGTGGCGGCGGGCGCCGGCTTCGGCTACTTCGTGTTCAGCTGGAAGAAGGCAGTAGTGGTGGATATTACAGAACACTGTCATTAACCTCTCTTGTGTATAACCTCAAAAAAACACCCCTTCACAATCCCAAAATGCACCGCATCTCTATAGATGTAGAGCACTATATGATTTCAGCCAAGTGGCTCTATTCATTTTAAAGCTCTATTTTGATTAGTTTCATACAAATTAGCCCCATATTTCATATCCCAACAACCGTTCATCATCACCATCCTAATAATAGCAGGAGTGTGCACAGCCTATCAGTCTACCTCCATAGTATTGACAGTCACAACTGACATTATTTGTAACATCTCACGGATTATTATGTTTATGAAGGTGCTTCTGGGTGCGAAAGAGCCTTACTAAACCCTTTGCCTTAAATGAGGGAACACACACACATGTACACCCAAGAGGGCGACCGTAGACTCTAAAAGCCAAACTGGATCTGGTGGACCCAATATACAAGCACTAATGGTGGGAGGGTGTTTTTTTTTTCCTTTTGAGGTTGTTATGGCCAAGTGTTTCAAATCGCTGAAACGACCGTTAATAATCAGTGACCATTGTTTAGACATAAACACTGGACTGAATGATGTTTGCACAAGAAAGAGAGGTTTTGGGTCTCTTGAGTTTGCAGAGTTTGAAGTCGAACTTTGCTCCCTTTGGAGTGCTTTTAAGTAAATACGGGGAGATTAGTGGAAAATAAATTATATCTGATGCCAGTGTCACCGATTTCGTTTTATAATTTATATTTGTAACACTCAACTGTACTTGTTATCAATGCTTTCAGGCAATCTTTATGTGGATCCTTTTACGTTATGACATTTTTAAATGAAAAATTGTGGCGCATTTGTGATGTTGAGCAAATCATGAGCTGTTAAAAACATTAAGGTCATCACTCTGAGTTACTGGGTCTGGGAATGCGAATTTTATGTGGAAATTGATGATAGTTATACTCCTTAATTGAAAGGAGTGTGCCTTTTACATACAGGACCCAATAAAAGTGCCCAAAGAGTGTCTCAATTGCTTGTAAACACAAAGCTTTCTTACTGAGAAAATCGCAAAACCAGATATATTTTAAACCAGTAAGCATGTGGGTTTTAGAAGAAAGCCTGTTTAAAATTTTTTTGTTCCTTTATAATTTTTTTCCTGTAATTTTCAGTTGTTTTTTTTAAGCAGAAAAACTATTCTAAAAGAATAAAATATTCACATCATGTTTTTGTAGCAGTTGTCACTTTGTAGAATTGGATCTGAGGTTCTGTTCTCCATGACAGGGGTTATTCATATCGCAGATTTATTTCAAAAACAAAGTAAGTTTGCATTGTCTTAAGTGGGGAAAAACTAATTGTACACTGAACCTCATTTCCAGTGCTGTGGCAGTGTTAAGAGTTCTTAGTCTGTTTACAGTTCAGTCAAGTCTGTAGAGTAATGTACTGTAATCATAAAGAAAATGATGAATAAATGTTGTATGATTTCAAAGATACTTCTTGACCACCTGATTTATAAACCATGAAATGTTTCTCCTTGTTTTGTTCTTGTTGTATTTACAGTAAAGCGAAAAGATACAATTTTCCACATCCAACTAACAAGATTTTATTTACTCAAGTAGAAAAATAGTCCTTTGTAATCGGTTATCACAAACACACAGTTAACCAAACCCAGAAAGCATGTGCTTTCAGTCTATTTCAGGTCAGGCATTATCAAATCATAATATATGTATGTGTGTGATGCAGATTCTCAAGACCTTGTAGTCCATTTTTTCACGTTTGCAAATTGTCAAAACTGAAGGTTCCCAAAAAGTGATGGTAACGTGTTAGGCTTTGGGTGGGGTTTGTAGCCGATTCGCTCGTGGATCATCTGCTCCCTGGTCTTCCCGTCCGTGCCGCCACCTGATGCGCCGCTCATCTCGCTGGATGTGGCGACACCAACTACATCCACCTCATCCCTCTGTTTCTTTCGACTCTGGACATACATGGGTTAGAAACAAGATCAGTCTTTACTTACACAAAACCATCTTTAAGTGTATGTTGTAGATCTTAGCACACATATTTGCTGAAAAATTATCATTTCCAGCTCAAACCAGATGCTATTTCAAAGTGTCACATTCGGCATTTTCACATAGTTTTTTAGTTGTATCATTACTGTTAGCTACTTCAAACTGGTTTTGGTGCTGCTTGACCATGCGGGCAGAACCTCGATGTACACAAGACGGAAACTGGATGCTATTGTATAATTTGGCAGGTATTTTGCTACCCATGAGTCTCAGTACTGGAAGGAATTGTAGGTGAGTGAGTGAATGTACAGCGCTCTCTTCCAACCTTTTTTTCCAAATAATCATGATTAAGGTGCCCTTGAGCAAGGCACCGAACTCCCAATTGCTCCCTGGGCTCCACACACTAAAAATTTGAATACTATGTCATATGCAGAATCCATCTTTTTCCTAACCTACTGCATTTAAATCATGAGGAAGTTCCACTTAAAAAGACAAACAAAATTTCAAATCATAGTTGCACTACAAATAATCCTTATCCGTCTGAATGAGCTGTAAATGTTCCTTTATGTTCTATTTTCAGATGTCAGGAGAATAATGTTACACTTGGTGTTTTTTTTTTTAATGTGACATGGTATAATGAGCTCTTTTCAGTTCGCTGTGTTTTTTCACCCATGATTATTTTTACCAACAAATACTGTGCATTTGTGGTCTGCTTTTCCGATTTCATTTGTGCTGTATATCCCATGAATAATTCACTGGAATGCACTAAGAATCACTCATGTTTCTCCCCAAATCCTGATGTGTCGTTCCAGGTTTCCTTTCAGTGGTTGAAGGGTGAACAGAATGATATCACCTCATTGTACCCAGTTTCTGAAAATGCTTATTGCTGATTGTTTTAGTGCTGTTAAACGATTAATCGCGATTAATCGCATCCAAAATAAAAGTTTTTGTTTACATAATATATATTTGTGTACTGTGTATATTTATTATGTATATATAAATACACACTCATACAGTATATATTTTGAAAATATTTACATGTATTTACATGTATATTTTTATATTTACATCATTTATATTATATATAAATGTATTTAATATACAAATATAACATTTTTCTTAAATATATACATGCATGTATTTGTATTTATATATACATAATAAATATACACAGTACACAAATATATATTATGTAAACAAAAACTTTTATTTTGGATGCGATTAATCGCGATTAATCGTTTAACAGCACTAGATTGTTTACAGTTTAACAGAAGCCACTCTCATTAGTCACGCAGAGCATCATGGGGCGTAGGAAAAATGTGGATAAACCAGCTTATTCTAGTACGTTATTTTAAACATTTAGCTTGTTTTGCCTGCTTCTTAAGGCTCGACTGAACCTGGTTTCTCCCAAAGGTTTTTTTTTTTGTCTCCTTTTCTGATGGAGCTTTGGTTTCTAACCACTGCTTCATGTATAATGACAGTCCCTTTACAACATCGACACAGTTATTGAACTGAATTAAATCAATATTGAACTGATTTTAACAGAATAAGGACATTACTGTCTGCTGTAGAGCTGCTTATACTGTAGCTGAACTGAACTCGTTTCAAATTTGCAAGATTAACTGATATTTTCCAGTTTATTAATGTGAAGCTGCTTTAATACTATCTGTACAGTACAGTATAAAGCCCTATTTAAATAAATGTGACTTGAGTTGACTTTAACACTTGGTTGTTTCAATGTTCTTTTCTGGAAACTAATTTGTATGGAAAGCATCTCCTAAACACCCAGTCCTGTGAAGAAGTGAAGTTACTGGAGGATCATCTGGACTTTACCTCCAGCTCTTTCTTGACGCTCTCAAACTCCTCCGTGTCATCCAGCTTCAGCTCCAGGCGCGTGGGTTTCCTGCGCAGCATCTTCACATCCCCGGCCTCTCGCTGCCTGGAAGCGCGTTAAAACACCTGTTAGTCAGTTAGTGTGGCTAAACCACTTAGCTATGTATACAGTGTTATTATAGAGCTGTGGGATAAACCCACGTTAATTATGCTGAACTCTTGTTCACATTTGTCTCGAGGAAATTACTATTCAGTGCAGTCGCGCTGATGACTGCAATACCGACATCTGTATACATTAACACATATATCAACACTTAAAGCATTGTTAAGTAATGCATATATACCGTCAATTAAATGAATCGAGTCCTGCTTCAGCAATATAACGTTATTGTTTAGCAACTACATGCTAACTAGCATACTAGCTTTGAACTCTCGAATCTTAAACAGTCACAAACAGCAGAGTATTGAACTATGAAGATTGTCGTTTATTTTATTCAACATGACAGATTAATGGCAAACAATTCAAACTGAAATATCTAACTGTTTGACATTACACCACTTACCGCAATCACACACGCTTTATCGCCATAGGAAGTTCGGAAGGGGTCATGGGAAATGTAGTTAACGCGCATAGAAAAGAAAAATAGAGGACAGAATTCAGTAATTCAGTAGCACGATGATAGAATAAACTGAAATAAAATCCTGACTTGTTTGAAGTGTTTTGTGTGTTATATAGTTGTTTATATAGTTGAAAGGCCCACAATAAAAGTAGTACAGTTAATTTAATAATTCGTTTTGGTCGAATTATTAAAAAAAAAAAACTTTAATGAATTTAATAAATAAACCCACCCTGAGAAATAAATAAATAAATAAATAAATAAATAATGGTATTAGAATACTAAAGCAATCGCTGCAGTTCCCTAGCTACAACCATGGGGTCTCAATGTGACTCAAAATGATAAACCAAAACACGCATTAAAATAAGCCAAAACATCTAAAAATCAAGACTTTTTTATTTTAATTCATGTCTTTAATAATTATTTTGTTTGAGCCTGGATATATGCTGTATCCTAATTCTAAAACTCTGAATTCTAGACCTGGAAAAGTCTTGTGAGTTGTTAAAATCGTAAAAATACATCATTAGTAAATTATGAACAACTGGAAATAATCATGGGGCCAAGCATTAAATATTGTTGTGGACAATATGGGTGACCCCTCTCCACAGAACACACGTCGGCGTAATATGAAAATTGATAATGTTAAAGCACCTATTGAACTAGACAGTTTATTTCCACTGCGGTCTGATATGATTTCAACCGCTGGGTGTCACTATTTATTCTTGCTCAAGAGTAAAACAGGCGGATATGACGACTTACTGTGCGCCGGGTAGCCGGCGTTGTGTGGTCGTGTTTGTTGATAATACACATTAGATTTCATATAAACAACCTTTTTCAAAGGAAGCTATTTGTGCGTTTGTTAAAGGATAAAGGGTAAGTGAAGAGTTAGTTGAGCTGGTTGTGTTTATCTTTCATTAGCTTCTCTTGGTTCAGGTAAAATTAGTTTCTGAACACGCTGCAAAAGTAACTTACTGGGGTAAAGTTACAGTAATATATCATGTGGTAGTAATATAATACTGAATGATTGCTGTATTCATATACAAGGTTATTTACATGGTGCTTCAACGTAACTGATTGAATATCACAGTACTACCACAGTAATTTTTTGTTAGTTTAGGAGCACAAGTTATTCAGCCATCTGAAATTGAATGGTGACCAGTAACGTTATGTCCTATCGTTTGCTGAATTTATGTCCTCCAGAAATCACATTTTTAATAGCGCTATTTAATAATGTTTTATATATCATCAACCGAAGTAAACGTTAGGTTGGCTAATAATGTACGATGTAGAACTGTCCGTACATTATTTGTAAATAAGATACTGTGATTTAAAATTATGCCTGTTTTTCGTATCAGATACTCTGTGGTTGTTGGACAAATAGTTGAAAAGATGTCGGATGAAGACGAAGCTCCAGTTGTGAAAAAGGCCAGGATCTTCTATGGAAGCCTTGAAGAAAAGGAGAAGGAGCGTCTCAGCCGTGAAGGAATATCTACCGCTGCCAAAGATGCTGTTAAAGCTGGCATCGAGGCTGGAAATATTAATATCTCCAGTGGTAAGTCTGATATTTCAAGATGGCAAATGTTATTATCGGAACCTAAACTGCAAACCACCAAATTCTTGAAATTTTGTCTGAGTTTTAACCCTAAGCCTACTGTAGCATATTTCATTAGAATTTCTAAAGCCTTTAAATTAGTAACGTGATTGAAACTGTGCTGCAAATACTGTTGCACAGAATCTGCTACATGCTTTGTTGTCTAGTTTATACTTTCAAGCAAGTAAAAGGCTTTTAAGTGTAATTTTTTATAATGTTCCCCTTTTTTATAAATTAATCAAAAGTAGCTTATGTTAGTGATACTTCAAGATGAACACTTGCTGGACTGAAGAAATGTATTTTTTTTTTTTTAGAAAACTTGTATTAAAATGTAAGATTTTAAAATGTATACATTATATTTTAACAAATCTTACTCGGATATGATACATTGGGGGTTTGAGGAACATTTATTTCTTAATTTCTCAGTTATTTAATTGCATTGATTTATATAAAAGCTAAAGACCTAAACTAAGCCCATAAAATGTAAATATCATCTTACTAAGACATAAGTGGGAGTTATAGAGTGACCTTTTGTACCAAATTGCATGTTTTTGCTCAGTTTGGGCCTATAAATAAAACTTTTTTTTTTTTTCCTCCTCAGACATTAGCTCCATATTTTCATTGCATCATATTATACAGACCATATAAGCCTGATGTATCAAACAGGATACAAAACATAAAACTCATGCAAACCTTTTTTTTTTAATTTTCAATTGTCAGCTTTCCACAGGGTTAATCTGTGACTGTTTGTGACAGGAAATGATGTTTGTTTGCTCTTTAGCAGTATTATTTGTTTCTTTTTTCCCTCTCCTCAGGTGAGTCTATGGAGATGGAGGACCGTGTGAGTGAGCGACAGGCTGAAGTGCTGGCAGAGTTTGAGCGAAGAAAGAGAGCGAGACAAATCACGGTCTCTACTGATGATATAGAGGTCAAGGCCTGCCTCCGAGCTCTTGGCGAGCCAATCACGCTGTTTGGGGAGGGGCCTGCAGAGAGACGAGAGAGGTGGGTGGCCAGATTTTTATGACTATTGGTAAACTTTGCAGCATATTCAATTGCCCACTTAGATGTGAAAACCAGACATTATTCCATCTGACCGACAAACAAAAGAAATATAAATATTAGTGGTGTCAAAATTAGCGCGTTAACGCATGCGATTAATTTTTTCTGATTAACGCGTTAAAAATATTTAACGCAATTAACGCAGGGGCGGGGCTAGTGTTGGCCACTCCATTCGCAACTGCTGCCTCTGTCTCTTTTTTTCTTGAAAAAGATTGCGTTTATTTAGATGCAGAACGTCTTTATGACCACATCAAACGGGAGACGTTTCAGACGCACGCTCTAACTTCACCTCCGCGCCAGGCGCGAGTCAAACGAGCACGGAAAAGATACTGTAACTGTGCTCGTAGCGCACGCTCTTCAAATACACGCACAAAGGTGCCGGCGCGCGCTGCAGCCTGTATCATTTCATATCAAACAGCGAAAGAAACTACGTGCATGCAATGTCCTAGTTATGCTGTCAGTTAAGGCATGAAGTTACCAAAAAGGCGATTAAAGCTGCCTTAAAACTGCGTGCATGCTTGCAATGTCATATATGCGTCACATTTAAGAACATGTCTCTGAAATGGTTTTAAAAACTGTCCTGAGGCACCCCAGCACTATCTCCCTCATCTACAACACCCGATTCAACTCGTCCGCTCATTAGTAGAGACTTTTAAGACTTGAAGTGGGTCAGAAAAGGTAAAGAGATTTGTGAGAAAATAAGACGCATGTCAGATCCTCGTCACGTTCAGCAGCAGCAGCTTTTAAAGCTATAGCAGGCAAATAAGCTAATAACCAGCTGCTATGATGCCTATTAATCCAAGAACCAAAGAAAAAAAGAGGAAATCAAAAACTTTTATAGCTTTAAGGGGTTCATCTATATTTAATTTAGAATTTAGTGTTCGGTAAGTATTCATTTTCAGTATATTTCTGCTGAAGGGCACAAGTAGCTAAATATGTAATTTATTATAATAGGTTCATGTGATGATCGTTTTAAGTTCACTTAAATTAGAAGTTAAGTCTAATAAATGTTAAAATTTATAGACCTAAATTATACTGTAAATGCTGACTGCTACAGTCAATGGTTAAATATTCAGGGACAAACAATTTTATAGAGACATCAGTAGTATTGATATCAGTGATGCTGGCCTTCAATCATAAAAAAGATGCCATTAAAGAAATATTAAAAATATACTGTCTTTATGTTGTTTGTACATTGTACATTTGAAGATTGAATGCAAAATTATTGCAATATAAAAGTATATTTAAAAACTTTAATGTTAGGTGGAATTAATCGCGATTAATTTTAGAAAAATTTGCGATTAATTAGTTAATTTTTTTTAATCGATTGACAGCACTAATAAATATATAATTGGGGATTTTCACTTTTGGAGAAATTACTGGTTTTGAACATCGTATTTATATTTGAAGCTAACATTGGTCTGCATTTATTTGATGCTGCAAAAAAGAAGTAAAACAGTAATACTGTAAAATATTATTAAAGTTTAATTGAAATGTTTTATATTTTAATATATTTTAAAATGTGACCTATTCCTGTGGTGGTAAAGCTGAATTTTCACAGCCATTACTCCAAGTGTCACATGATCCTTCAGATATCATTCTAATATACTGACTTGCTGCTCAAACTTTTTATCATCACACATGAAAACAACTGTGCTGTTTAATATTTTTGTATAAACCTTGATACATTTTTTGCAACATTATAAATATATTTAAATATTGTTATTATCCTTGCTCAAATTTTTTTTTATTTCTACCAAACGATTGAAAGGTGGTGTACGTCTGCACATTGTGTTTGACATTACATAAACACCGTATCTCAAATGACAGAATAAAACTGAAAAAATCTATTTCCAGTTTTAGTGGTTTCTGATTGCTTTTTTTCCCCTCTCAGATTGAGGAACATTCTTTCAGTAGTTGGTCCTGATGCCTTGAAAAAATCAAAGAAAGAGGATGAAAAAGCAAAACGGACTCAAGATGAGGTAAGAACACCTGTTTGATTTGTTGTATCTTAATTTCAGGAAGTTATACTAGACTGTCATAGATTTGAATGACTAATGGAAGTTGATTGTCTATGCATGCGTTCTGTGCAGTATCAGCAGACATGGTACCATGAGGGACCTTCATCTCTAAAAGAGGCACGCATTTGGTTAGCCAAGTATTCCCTACCCAGGTAAACAGAGGACAGATATTATTTTCCTGTATCTAACAATCTAAATATAAAATGCAGCAAAATGTATGTATTGTCTATTTTAAAAGTTAGTTTTGTGTTTTTGTTTGGTTCTCCAGGGCAGTGCAAAGGTTAGATGCTGCAAGGGCACAAAAAGAGATTCCAGAGTCTACAAGAACAGTTAAACAGCAAGAGCTTCACAAGACCCTACGGGTATGCCAAGAAAGTGGAAAAAAAGACAGGCTTATGATGTTGTAGTTTTCTTTCACTTTTAATGATGTATGTAATTATTATTGTTTTATTTAGAATGTGAATAACTTCTGCAGCCAAATTGGTGATGACCGTCCAATATCTCACTGCCAGTTTAGCCCCAACTCTAAGCTGCTTGTGACTGCATCATGGTATGTTTTACTTTATATTTAATTGTTATTTATTCATTTATTTTATATACGTCATTCACAAAAACATTTGTTTTAAGAAGATTATTTATATATGCTTTGTATGCCAGTGGGAACCATCAATTTTAGATTTCCAAACATAGCTTTCATAGTATGAGATTTCTGTATGAACAAGGACTCGTACAACAGAAGGTATGGCCCACACACACGTGAGCACTTTATAATTGAGACAGCCTTAATTACATTACATGACGAGACAGAAGCAACTCAGAAATACATAGAAGAACTGTGGCTACTTCTCCGAGATGCTTAGAACAATCTACCTTTACCTAGGCACTTCCTGGAAAGTGAGGATGCTTTCAAAAGTAGTGCTTGGAGTAGTTTATGCTTATCAGGAAACTTGCATTAACTAATAAAAATAAATATTTGGAG
Source organism: Tor tambroides (assembly GCA_021397915.2). Taxonomy (NCBI): domain Eukaryota; kingdom Metazoa; phylum Chordata; class Actinopteri; order Cypriniformes; family Cyprinidae; genus Tor; species Tor tambroides. Next base: position 7,629 of record JAFVLL020004968.1, on the reverse strand, counting down.
TGACCATTTTGCCTGTAAAATAGAAGTGATCTTCCTGATAGCTACACTTTAACAGTTTTTTTTTTTTATTATTATTTGCAGGCTGGTTGTTGGCCATAATGTCTGTTGTAGGACTTGTTCGAACAAAAAATTCTCTGGATTAATAAATTATTTACAAAAACAATGTTTGGAAACCAAAAAAAAAAATTTCTAAATAATATTTTAAAATGTGTTTGACCATGGATTAAGAAGCATGTTTTAAAAGGCTTGTTATATTTGGTATAAAAACATGTAGGCCTATGAAATATTACTTTGTTGTCGGAGCGCTCACTCAGGGACTTGATTGTATCAGAAAAAGATTTTAGAATCTTTTTATTATATGTTAATTAAAAAAATCTTGTATAATTTTAACTGCCGTATTTTTGTTTGCTTGGCTTTTATTGTGTTTATGGTAACTCTTGTATTAATCAATTCAGTTTTGGGCATGCAGATAGCCTTAGATGCTGACATGGCATTTAAAATAAATAATTACTACTACTACTTTGTTGTAGGAGTGGCTTGTGTAAATTGTGGAAAGTCCCAGATTGTACACTTATACGCACATTAAGAGGTAAATATAATGAATATGTTCTGTAGTGTTTATCCTTGAAGTGTTTTTCTTTTTTTTCCATTCCTGTTTACAATACAACTTTTACCACTGGATCTATTGAAGGTGAACTCTTCTTTCTCAGGTCACAATACCAACGTGGGAGCGATTAGCTTTCACCCTCAAGCCACACTCACACTCGAGGAGTCAGATGTCAATATGGTATCCTGTGCTGCAGATGGATCTGTTAAGCTGTGGAGTTTAGACAGGTGTATATTATTGGTATTCGTTAAAATTCTGTCTCAATTTCTGAAGTAAAACATCGTAACATTTACCTGTTCTCATCTGTAGTGATGAGCCTGTAGCAGACATTGAGGGGCACTCTATGAGGGTGGCTCGGGTGGCCTGGCATCCCTCTGGGCGGTTTCTGGGAACAACTTGGTATGAATGTTTTTTTTCTGTTTTATGTATTTTTTTTTTTAGAGGTAAACGCAAAACAATGGTATAAATAATGATGTTGGGATAAAACTTTTCTGTCATATATTTATCAGAATTGTCTTTTTTCTTTTGCTCTTTAGCTATGATAACTCGTGGCGACTTTGGGATCTTGAAGCCCAAGAAGAAATTCTGCATCAGGAGGGTCATAGTAAAGGTGTCCATGACCTGCACTTCCACCCAGATGGCTCTCTGGCAGGAACTGGGTAAGGGCCTCACACTGAACCTAGAGGCACTTCACTGTTTTTGTAAAGGAACAAGCACAACAAAAGTCTATACAGTTACTTTGATGCTCTTAGGAGCCCAAGTATGTTTAGTGTAAAACCAGCCAAATAAAAAAATTCTTTAATCCATCATACATGGTTCCTAATCTTAACCCTGATTCCTCTGATTGCAGCATTGGTCCTGCAATATTCACATTACCAAAGAACCGCTTAGTCTTCCACTTTATTTTGTGATTGGTCATTTAGTCTGCTTTTGATTGGTTGAATTATATATATATATATATATATATATATATATATATATATAAATAATTATATTTGAATTGTATTATATTTTTGATTGAATATTTAAAATGATTTATATTTGGCTTATTAATCTTTCAGTTGTTGTGTTAATGTTATTCATGCAGTGGTTTGGATGCATTTGCTCGTGTGTGGGACCTGCGGACTGGTCGTTGTATCATGTTCCTTGAAGGCCACCACAAAGAGATTTATAGCATCAATTTCTCACCAAACGGGTAAGTAAAAGAAAGGGCATATAAATATTTAAAAGATTTAGTAAGGCTATTTACTGGTATTTGAGCTTTATTTGATAATTAACCCCCAAAATCTTCCTTGTACAGCTTTCATGTTGCAACAGGAAGTGGAGATAACACCTGTAAAGTGTGGGACCTTCGTCATAGAAGGTGTATGTACACAATTCCTGCCCATGAGAACCTTGTGTCTTCAGTCAAGTTCCAACGTAAGTAGTCAAGAGTCAAGTCAAGAGGACATTTATTATCAGTCATTGAGAGATTATTCATTCAGACATAAAAATACTCATCCTTTACTCACCCCTCTTCTCAGCAACCTCAGTAAGTTCCCAAAATAAAAAAAGCACTGTGGACATTCAGCAAAATATGTTTTCCACAAAAGAAACAGTCACATGGGTTTTGGGTGAACAAATATTTTATAGGATTTTCGTAGGTCCATAGGTCTACTGACTCTCAAAGTGAATGAGTCATTCACCTCAACTGAACTTGCAAATTTATGCAACATTTTTGCAGTGTCAATATTAACAGAGTCTTTTCCTTTTAGCTAACGATGGGCATTTTTTGCTGACTGGTGCATATGACAACACAGCCAAAGTGTGGACCCATCCTGGCTGGTCACCTCTGAAAACTCTGGCGGGTCATGAAGGGAAGGTCATGGGGCTTGACCTTTCACCTGACGGACAGCTCATTGCCACCTGCTCATATGACCGAACCTTCAAACTCTGGATGGCGGAATGAGATTCTGTTTGTCTTGATGCATTTTCATTTTTAATTTTTGTCTTACTGTCTTTATAATTTTTTTAAGTTTAGTTTTAAAGAACTGGAAAACAACAAAGGAGATCTTTAAATTAGAAGCTGATTGACAGTTTGGTTCAGTTAAAACAGAAATACAGTCCCCACAGTTTGAATTGTTGTAACAAGCAACTCTTATTCTAGTGGATCGTCTAAGATCTGAAATCCATCTGTCCATTCTTGAATTGTCTCTCATGTCCATGTATCCTATTTCATTTTGATCAGTGAGTTTTGCTGAATTTGACATATTACTGATCCACTGGGTATCCAAATAAAATGTATTTTATTGTCCCAGGCAATTCTGTAAAGGAATCTGTGGTTTCCGGACAGTGGGATATCCACTGTAAAATGTTTTTGTGCGTAATGTACGTGAATCTAGCACCACCAGCAGCAGAGCAGGCAGTGCTTGCAACAAGGGCTTCTGTGGAAGCGATGCTCTGCCACTGCCACATTGGCCCATGCTGAGGGTGGTTGATCTGTGATTGGCTGCTTTATAAATGAGGGCTTGGTCTCCAGCGTTGCTTTCTGGCTGTAGGTTCGCTTGTTTTCCACTTCAGCTTTAACACCCAGAAAAGCTGCCAGGTCCAGGTCTAGACCAGTGGCGCCCCCGCGAGGTAGAGGAGTGTTCTGCCGGCACTGTGGACAGGGGATCCACATCTAGGGGAAAAAGCACATCAGTTACAAACATCTGACACTGCTCAGCTGTGGTGTGTGATAAAGTGTATTAACTGTCAAAATTAAAAATTCAAATCACATGTTTATATACACCTTTATACAATACAGTTTCAAAACAACTTCACAGTAATAAACCAGAAAATAACTGTTAATGTTGCGAAGTTCTTCAGTTTTGAAACTAATAGTTTCATTTTATATTTATAGCAGTTCTTAAAAGATAATAGTCATTTTCAGCTTAGTTTAGTTTAGCAACAGTTTCATTGTTGCAATGAATCAAAGTCAGTCTAATTATACAGCAACTACATAAGATCATTATTCAGCTCAAGTCATTTCAGTGTTGATTCAGTTTAGTTCAATAATAGCGCAAAGTTCATTAAGTTATAAAATGAGCTTAATTTAGTTCGATTTTTAACAAGATTTCGTTTGATTAATCCATTCATTAAACATCTAATAATTCAAGTCAATACACTACAGGTGAAATGGGTCAAATTAATAGCTTACCCAGATGACTAAGTCAGTTGTTTTGTATTACAATTTGTCTAATGACGTAATGTTTAAATATGCAAATGAGGCATTGCCTAATTAAGTTATTTGCATATTTCCGGAACAGAAATCTAAAAATTGCTCATAAATAAAGCCAGGTTTACAATTCTTTATCACTCCATAAATCAGAAAATTCTGTCAGAAGCCATAAAAAACATTTTAATGTTCATAGGAAGAAAATGTTAAATATATAGCAGATAAGGTGAATGATATATGAACAAACCATCTCTGTTTTTCTGCAAAAATAGTGATGGTTTTCAAACATGTTTATTAAGCAACTCCATTGGTTCAGACAGATAGTCCCGCCCCCAATCTCATGCCATTGGTTGATGACAAAAAGTCAACGCCCCTGAACAAAGCAGGTCTGGTTGCAATATTTTTCGCGTTCCCTTCTTTAAACAAAATAGCCTACATCTTAAAGAGCTGTTGTACAACTCTAAGTTATTATGGAAGATGACAGCTTTTTGCAAAAATGCCCCTAAGAACATTAGTAATTTATTTAGGTAATGTCATAAAAAAATATATTTTTTGTAACAGTTGTAACAATAAGAGGCTAGAATTTCTGTTAATTTGTGTGCAGACAGTGTTGTGATGTTAACAAAAATCTAGTATTTGTAGTTAATATAATTACTCATTATTATATTTATAAAGTTAAATGGAATGAAAAGGTGCTGATTTTTGAACAATTTAACATTTGAAGAAAACAAAGATTTGGAAGCAATATCTGAAAGTAAAAACTTAATCTCTTCAAGAAGTCAGGCAGCAATTGAACTTTTTAAATTAAAATTGGCGGATTTTTTTTTTTACAGTGCGGTGATATATCTGACTACAATTTGTTAAAGCTACATTATTAGCAATTTTCCACCTGCAAACCAAAAGCTGAGTGAACATTGCTGTATTTGCACTTTGAAATAAACAAGTCAAGCAAAAACAATGATATTAGAGATATTTGTGATGGTAGCTTGAATCGCACCTGCTCATTGATGAGGGTGTCCAGCCGCTTCAGACAGGCCTGGCAGAACGTGTGACCACAGTAGAGTTTGCGGGGGAGTCTCTCTCCCAGATTATACGCACTGTAGCAGATGATGCAGTCCAGTTTCCGGCTGTCCCTGGAGTTCTGTGCTCCAGCCTCCACGTCCCCTTGCACAGGAGCCTCAGACACAGGCCCATCCTCATCCGAGACCCTACAGAATGAGCTCAATATGATACAAACATCTCCGTGTGTTTGCCTGAGATGTTCAGTGCTGACTTTCTAATGGCTGGTTATTTGTGACCAACATAACTGGCCTACAATTTTCAGTACAGAGCCAGCAATAAAAATGTATTTGAATGATTAAACTTATATAATGTTCCTGAAAATATCAAAGCAACTTCAAACATCCACTAAAAATGACTTTGAAACCAGTTGGTTAAAATTGCAAAAATGCCACAAAACCAAAAACTAATTATTTACACTGTCCCCACAATATTTTACTCTTCCAGATACACAAGGTCAGCCGTTAAAAAGTGTGTAAGCCGAGCCGCATGTATCTGTTTACTATTAGTGGCCGGCAGCAATGAAATGTGTATACACAAGATGTAATAGTAAAAGATTTGTATACTGTGGGTTCTTAAACTCTAACAGTGTTCTTTTTATTACAAATAAACAAACAAACACAAAACATAACCATAAACACACAATGTGCTCAATCAACTTATGTGAAATATTTGATGAAAAAAGTTTTATTTGCATGATTTGTCAAAGTAATTTCATTTTTATACTGAGAGCTGGAACCATATGTTTATTTAATAGAATTCATCATTGCAAACATAATTAAATGATATTAAAATTGAATAAGAAACATGCATAATCTTAAGAAAAAATGAGAAAGAAAATTTTTAAAATGAATATAAAAAAAGACATTTTTTGTGAATAAATGACTTTTTTGTCATTCATTGTATTTCATTTCCATTTGAAATAAGCATAAATTTTAGTATCACATAAGCAATTTCCTGTAACTTCAAAAATGAATTTTCCATGCAGAGGGTCTACCTGTCCACTTCATCCTCGTGTCTATTCTGTGCGCCGCCGGTCTCTTGAGGTTCTGCCGTTCCGCTTGCAGTTCCATCCATGTTTAATGTACCAAAAGTCCAACTTCTGTCAACATTTTACAGCCGAGTCTGTCTTGGTTTCTCCATGCTTCACATCCTTTGTCAGATAGTTTAACACTTGAGTGCACCGTCTGTTGTTTTCCCTGAAGTTGTCCTTGCAGTTCCCAGCAGCACGGGCTCTGTCTTTGTTGCCGTTTGCTCTCTCTCTCTTTCTCTCTCTCTCAGCCAACCACAACTGCCTTTCTGAAATGGAGGGCAAACAATGGTGTGCTTCCCCAGAGCCTTTAATATTTAAGTACCGCCTGTCGCTGTGAACCTGTGCCGTTACACACACACACAATTGCACGTCCACCCTTTTGAAAAAAGAAAAACCATTGGTGCTTGTGGGAGGAGAGATGCATGTTGTTAAGCAGGTGTTTTAATAATTAGTCCAGAGTTGCACATTTATGCATCTTCAAAACTCTTGGAATTAACTGCTCTGTTATTTTCTCTTATTAATTAAGTAAATGTTTTCATTCTGTTTTGCATATATTAATGGAAAAGTTCTGAGAAAGTCCAAGAGCGAAGGAAAGGGCCACAGACACAATGGCTTATGAGAAGATTTGGGTTTAGTTTTGTGGAAAAACATGAAATTAAAGACATCAGACACGTTTAGGGTGCAAGAAAGTAGAATGGGAGGAGGGCGTATTGCTTTACAGTCACAAAACAGGCCTGAAATTCAAGCCTAGTCTCCCACAGACAGTCTGTCATCAAAGTTTCCCTGCCAAATTAGTTCTGAGGCCTTCACCACCCCCATATAGCGCAGCTACGGGATGTTCGTATTGGCAGATGACTATTATTATTGACCAGAAGAAAGTGAAGTAGAAGGGGGTACAGCTAAATTAGAGTTACATTATATTTAATGAGGGTAACTGAGATCTGGTGACCCGTTTCCCTAGATGTTGGGGGACTTTAAGGCGGTTTGAGCTGATTACCCTAGATGCGATGAATCACTCCGGATCATCAAGAAAATGACACAATAACACAGCTGAGAACTGACACAAGAACACACAGTCCTGAGTCTAGTGACGTCAAAAAATTACAGTAAATCAGAGAATCCAGAAAGCATGCATCACTGTTTTTAAAAATACAGTGCCGGGACAAGGTTTTTGCCCCCTTCCTGTCTTTTTAATTTTTTGCATATTTGTCACACTTAAAAGATTCAGATCATCAAACAAATTTTAATATTACACAACGATAACCCAAGTAAATACAAAATGCCGTTTTGAAATGATTTCATTTATTAAGGGAAAAAAGCTGTCCAAACCTGCCTGGCACTATGTGAAAAAGTAATTGCCCCCCTAAATCTAATAACTGGTTGTTTGCAGCAACAACTGCAATCAAGTGTTTGCGATAACTGGCAATGAGTCTTTCACATCCCTGTGGAGGAATTTTGGCCCACTCTTCTTTGCAGAATTGTTTTAATTCAGATACAGCGGAGGGTTTTCAAGCATGAATGGACCGTTTAAGGTCATGCCACAGCATCTTCAATCGGATTTAAGTCCAGAATTTGACTTGGCCGCTCCAAAACCTTAATTTTGTTTTTCTTGAGCCATTTAGAGGTGGACTTGCTGGTGTGTTTGGGATCATTGTCCTGCTGCATAACCCAAGTGCGATTGAGCTTGAGGTCACAAATTGACGGCCGGATATTCTCCTTCAGGATTTTCTGATA
>JAFVLL020004967.1:0-10408 GCA_021397915.2 Tor tambroides | reverse complement strand
CTGTTCATCAATTTGCACTGGCTACCAATAGCTGCTCATATTAAATTCAAGGCATTGATGTTTGCCTACAAAACCACCTCTGGCTCTGCACCCCTTTACCTAAATTCAGTACTTCAGACCTATGTGCCTCTAGAAGCTTGCGTTCTGCAAGTGAACGACGCATTATTGTGCCATCCCAAAGAGGCACAAAATCACTTTCACAGACTTTTTCATTTATTGTTCCCACCTGGTGGAATGACCTGCCCAACTCAATCCGAGCAGCTGAATCCTTAGCCAGGTGCAGAGCACACAGCTTGGGCTGGGGATGCCAAATAGTTCTGTTTGCCTGAGAGGGGAGGTCCCGTCTCAGGGGAACGGGTCATGGGGCTGCTGTGAGCAGCTGAGACATCTCCAGGAACCTATGCTGGTTCCTCCAGAGCGGGGCCACAAGCAGAACTTTGGGTATTTGTTCCCTGATTTGCCTGATTACTTGTGGGATCAGGGCGATCGGGGAAAAGTGTAAAGGAGAAGCCTGGGCCAGTCGTCCGCCAGCACGTCCCCGTCCTTTGAAAAATAAGTAGGGCAATGAGAATCATCCTTTTAGGCAAAGAGATTTATATCTGCCTTGCCAAAGACTTCCCAGATTTTCAGAACCATTTGCGGATGGAGTGACCACTCGTCTGAGGAGACGTTGCTCCGGGACAACATGTCTGTTCCTCGGTTCAGTTTGCCCAGCACATGCGTTACTCTCAGCGAGTGCAAGTTGAGCTTTGTCAATTCCAAGAGGCGTTCTACTAGAATGAAAAGGGGCCTCAAGGAGAGCCCTCCCTTGCGATTTATGTAGGACACCAAGGTCATGCTGTCCGAACGGACCAGAACGTGGTGTCCCCTTAGCTCTGTCGTGAAGATCTGAAGGGCCCGACATACTGCGAGCATTTCCAGGCAGTTGATGTGTAGCCGACCTTCCTCTTTCGACCAGTGGCCGAAAGTTGGTTTGCCTTCACACCGATCTCATCAACCCATGTTGGAAGCATCTGTCGAGACAACCTTCCTTCTGCAGACCATACCCAGGGGCACACCCCTTTCCATCCACTGAGCGTCTTTCCAAGGGGCCAGAGCTGCCACGCAGGCTTAGTTCACCCTGATATGAAGGCGTCCGAGATGCCATGCGTGGGACGGAACTAGTGTTTCAGTCAGTACTGAAGGTGCTGCATACGAAGCAGGCCCAGCTGAAGCACTGGAGATGCGAAGGCCATGAGATCTAGCATCTTCTGGAAACATTCTGAGGGAGCGAGAGGCTCCGATTTTGGAGGAGGCCACGAGAATTATCGGTGATGGCATTCTGTTCCGAACTGTTCAGAAAGATTAAGCCGCTCGATGTAATGAGGGGGCGCTGGTCCTCACACACTGGCAGATTGAAATGAAATGTGCGGGATGTGTGCCGGTGTTAATTCACTCCAGGCTGATCACTCAACCCACGAGTTTATCGGTTTCTTCCTCTGAGGTGACTGGGAGGGGGAGAAACATAAAAACAGGAGAGGCGGGGCTGCCTTCATAAGAAGGGGGATCCGTGACAGACTCGGTCTGTCTCAGCGAATGCAGGCTCAGCGACACACACACAAATGTGAAGCTGTCAGCAATAGAGACAGTGACAGTGTTCTGCTCTGGTCCACCTAGGATAGAGCCGCTCGATGTAACGAGGGGCACTGATTCTCACGTATAAGACACGCCGGTGGATCAAAGTACAGCAGGGAGAGCAAGCACACAGGTTGCTAGCTCCTTGACTCGGCTGTTTCGCACTCCGAGCTTTGCTGAGAGAGGAGAAACGGGAGGGCGTGGCTTCCTTCATTGAAGGTGTACTGCGAGCAGAGAAGAGCGATACTCGTACTCTTAGTCAGAGCATTCGGTCTCAGTGAGCTTGCACTCACTACTCCTGCACGAGCCACACTCGCAGCGCGACATTTGCAACAACATCGCTAGACAATTTGCTCTTTTAGAACCTAACTCCTTAGAAATAAGCTCTTTGAGGCTCACTGGATAGTGGCAGGGGATCAGATGGGACCGCAGCTGCTGCGACGCTGAAGGCGGTGGAGAAGCGGCGAATCAGCCGAGCAGAGGGTCGCTGGTTCAGCTTGATCCACTGTGAGGCTTTTCAATGGCGAGAAGGCTTCGAGTTTTGTAGATCAGCGAAGAACAACGTCGTCGCTGAAGGAGAAGAAATCAAAGTATCCTATTGCAGAATGCCTGCTTATATAGACAGATGCCCTGGCCATTCTGGTGGGTTCAGGAGGGCTTCGTGGCCATAGGCTCGTGCAGCTCGACTGCTGAGCCATTGGTTCTTTGTATTCACTGGACGAATCAATGGCTGTGCAGTTACACTGCGTTATTTAAAAAGAAAGTCTTCAGTTTTGGAGAAAAATTACTTTTTCCATAGTGTCTAGTGACGCAGTACGAGTGAAGTATAGATAGGGAACATTTTTATTACTTGAAATGAACTAAAATAAAATATAAAAATCTTATTTTATTTCATCTCGTTGCCAAGGCAATGTTTCTCATATTCATTTAGTTTAACTTGAAGTACTAAAATAAAAGCTAAATAAAAAATATAAATTAATAAAATAATATATATATATATATATATATATATATATATATATAAGCAATAAAACAAATAAAAACAACAACAAAATTACTGACCCTTTAAAATTAACGTGAAAACAGAAGCTTACGATAAAAGTGTCTCATAGTGATGTTTGTTTGTCAGGAGCTGCTGAAGTGCATGAACATCCTTCAGAGTCTCGTCCTGGATCTCCGGCTCAAGGCTCAGAAAGATCTAGACCGGAAGAAGATCGAGTACTTCCAGGCCAAATGTGAGATTGGTTTGCAGAAGATCAGGTACGATCGTTGCTTGTGCTTTTGAATGTGATATTGAGATCATCTGCATATTCATAACGATGAGTTTGTTCCTGCAGGGCCGAGATGCTGGAAGTTCAGCTGGACACGTACACAAGAGACAAGATAGCGACTCATAAGAAAATTACGTGAGTAACGCCAGCCAGCATCCCTCTGTGCAGTACTGTCAGGGGTATTATCTTTAATGATTATTAAAACAATTAAATATTAAAAATAACATTGAAATATATATAAATATCAGTACATATCAGATGAAAAACTTAAACTAAAGGAAAATTATAAATGTTTCCTTCCTTGGCAACTAACTGAGTAACCATAAGTAAAATCTTTTCAATATTGAAATGAATTTAGCATTAACCGAAATAAAATCTAAAAACTACCAGCTAGTTGCAAAGACAATGTTTCTCATTTTAATTAAAGGGGTCATATGATACAATTTCAAGTTTTCCTTTCTCTCTGGAGTGTTACAAGCTGTTTGTGCATAGATAAGATCCCTGAAGTCGCAAAGACTAAAGTCTCAAAACCAAAGAGATATTTCAGGAAGTAAGACTCTGTCTTACTCACCCCCACATGTCTACGCCACATGGGGAGATTTTTGCACACTGCCAAAATGTTTACGAGTGAAAGAAGGGTTGGAGCTTATTCTGGCTGTAGCATTGCCATGCCGCCGGCGCCATGTCCTGGAGACGCTGTGTTTCCTTGTGAAAGAGAAAGTACTTTGCTTGAGCTTCCAAAAGAGTGGACAACTAGAAATCAGTGGTTGTTAGATGAGGTAACACTGTTCAGAACAGTACAACCCAAATATTGGAGTGTGTGCAGCGTAATTTACGGAGGACTATTTCTGAACTTCAGGAGAGTAGCTTATAATGCTGGCTTGCTCAAAGACTGTTTCTAAAGCAGGGCACCTAACTTTGCAAGGACAGACTGGCGCTCTGACTCAGCCTTGTGGGCATGTTTCTGCTACTGACGATTCAAACGTGAGCTGGAGTGGCAGTGGGTAGTGCTTGTTGTTTGTGTTTCTCCGATCACAAATGCAGACATGGTAATGTTTACATAAAAAGACAGTATAAGTCATTATAATCAGTAATTATGTTCCCACTGGATCCAACAAATGTCTCGTTTGTAATGGGTTTTATTGTTTTAGTCTCGTCTCGCCTGGAAACGCCATCACAATACGGTGAGGGGTGTAACATTTCCATCACACGCTTGAGGTATTCAGCCAATCACAACGCGCCGGATACCTGGCCAATCAGAGAACGCCTCGCTTTGTAAAAATCGAAGCGTTTCAGAAAGGCGCGGCTTAGAGGAGCAACAATAATGTACAGTATGTGGGAAATAATGTGTTTTTTTAACCTTAAACCACATAAACACATTGCATCACACCAAATACACAAAATAATATTCTTTTTAGCAACGTCATATGACCCCTTTAAGTTTAACTTGATGTAATAAATACATTAAAACTAAAACTGAAATAAAATTAATAAAAATTAGACAAGTTACTAAAACTTTAACTACAATTAAAATTAAAACAGAATTTATTAAAATAGAAGCTGATTCAAAGTATTAATAAATATAATAGTATCTCAATAATAGTAAAATAGCACTGAAATAAGTTTGTCGAAGCACTAACATTACTAACTGGAAAGAAATAAAAACTGAAACTGATATAAAAAATAAAAGTAATAAAAATGACAAAAGCAAAGCACATAACAAAATGACTAAAACTTAATCTAAAATTTAATTGAAAACTGAAAATATAAAAACTAATGCTAATTCAAAACAAACTACTAGTATATAAATAATATTAAAATAATGCTAGGAAGGATTTGTGGAAATCCTATATACTTTAATATACATTTCTGCAATATGAATTATACATTTTGCAATATTCATCAGTGCATGTTATTTTAAGGAGAAGATGTTTGTTGAATGTTATTTTATATTGTCTTATTGGCACAGTTATCAAGTCAGGTCTACATTCAAACACTGTTTCAGATGGTGCAAACCAGAGCCATCAGGTCCTGTAAGCATCTGTGATTGTTTTCAGGGAGAAGCTGAAAGCGGAGCTGAAATCCTCAGAGCTGGACAAACAGACGCTGGAGTCTAAGCTGACCTCCTTCCAGATCTACGGCGAGGAGTTTGAGGCTCTCGCTGAGGAATATTCAAGACTACAGCGGGAAATCAGCACCAAATCTTGGGCGCTGAAGGAGTTCTCCACATGAATGACAGAATCAGCTCAACATTGTGCTGTAATGCTAGTCAAACCTGACCAGTTAATATTGTTTATTTGCTGATTAACCAGTTCAACAAGACCAAGTTTAGTCTGTATTAAAAAATAAATTTAAGTCAAATTTAACTTTTTTCTTGATGTTGATGTGTTTATTACACCTACTGTTTTACTGATATCTATATGTAGTATAATTAGTTTTGTAGTTTTTATTCTGAGCTACTGAATGACATTTTAGGATATTGTTGTTTTAAAACAATTTTGCTATCTAAACAACATGTAGTCATGTAATATCAGAATTTTCTGAAATATTGATTCCAATACATTTGATCTGCTTCTGTTCCAGAGTGTCTTTGCTTATTTAGTGTTTTTCCTTTATCTTTCTAATCTTTATCTGGAATTCTTAGTTTGCTGTAGTACTGTAGTTTTCTTGCTTTAGTAATTTGCTACTACCTTCACTAGTTCCTTTAGTTTATTTCAAGCCATAGTTTTCTCTGTTTTCTCTATTAGTTTACTTCTTTAGTAGTAGTTTCTCTAGTGTTTGCGTAGCGGTACTCTGTCTTGTGTTTGCTGTGTCTCTGGTTTGTTCCAGGCCTGTCCTGAAGCTGATCTTCAGCAGTGAGACGGGAGTATGTCTCCTCTTGTGTGTTGAGTTTCTGTCGGGCCGTCGCTGCTCTCCTCCGGTCTCACGCTGCCCAGCATCTCTGCTCTCTGTCCTGCTGTCGACTCTGCAGTCGCTCTCTCAGCTCGCCTGTTATTGTGCCTCATTCCTGCCTGTTGCTTGGACTGTATATGGGACCACAGAACTGTTTCAACACTGTTGTGTGAGTTCAGTTCTGTGATGAGTTTAGACACTTTCACTGTGGATGAAAAGCACAATGTAGATACATAACATTCAAGGAAAGACTTTTAGTATCACTTCTCAAACAAAATGCTTTTGATTTTTTTAAAGACTTTATTTACACAGATATATTTACATTTCTTTATGATCACTATTATAGTTCATGAAAATAACAATGTGCATGTTGATAAGTAACAGAATTTTAGTGGCCTTTTACAGCCTTCTTTATGGTCTCCTGAGCTTATTATTAATCATTATTCACTTCCATTGAGAATGTATGTGAGTGTAGACATACACATAGCCTCTTTTTCATTTCTCCATAACTGCTGTGGAAGGTTGTTTTTTCTTTTATTCTTAGCTGCTTTATTCCTTATTTATTTCATTAAGGTTGCATTATTTGTCATGTTGGACCCGTGTTGAGGAGTATTGAAATAATTCCTTTTAAGGTTTTACATTCTCTGGAGGGAAAAAACACAATAATGTTATTTTTCTTTGTGCGAAACATAAATTGCGTGAACCACTTAAAGCTTGAAGATTTGGGAAATTACTTATTTTGTGACAATTAGACTATTGATAACTAAGAAGGACTGAAAAGCAGTGGATTCTGGGCCCATTACACAGAATTTGCTATGAGGCTCCTGAAAATCACGTTGTGTGGTTTATAGGCTACCCGTAAAAGGAAAATCCTAGAATACCTCGAATTTATATTAAATGATAAAGTCTTAGAACGAGTGTAAACATTTAAATATCTGGTTTGAGACACATAGAAAAAACATGAAATTGATAAATGTAGAAAGTTTTGTGTTGTTTTAATGTGCCATTAAACTACTGGAAGAAGAAGATCCGCGAGCGGTGGAGAATGCGTGTGACGTCACTGGCAGAGGAGGCGCAGGTGAGTCGACGCTGCAGGTGACTTCCGCTTTCACACGGCTTCTGAAGCACGTGCGTTCTTTGATGCGTTTGATAGTTTTATTTTTAAGCAAATTAAGTTGTTTCGTTTTGTATGTGATTTATTTTAGCATTTGTGTTAACATAAGTCTAACATTGTGTATATGAGTGAACATTGTTTCTCCGACTTCAGGATCTGTTCAGCTGAATTATTAATTTGTCATTTCTATTCAGAGTAAGTGTTGGAGATCTCAGTCTTCTGTCTGTTCAGCTTCATCATGAATCACACACAAACACCCCGAGAGGAAGAGTTTTCTCCAGGATGCAGGTACTTTGAATAATTAACCCTAAAGAGGGCAAAACCACAAAGGGACATCAGCAAATTAATGTATTGATATTTCCGATCTTATTAGGACGCAAATAATACAAATTCATGAATGAAACTACTTTTATTTTTAATTTTAATGTAAAAAAAAAATAAAAATAAATTGTATCCCCACGGGCATAAACTGATTGATGACAGAATGCTTTATTTGGCAATGCATTACAACATTTTAGCTACGTTTTTAAAACATTTTATTATCTCCAAACTTACAGTAAGTATTTGTTTTAATATTTGACAATAATTATAATGTGAAAGTGGTGTGTTCGGTGTGCTCGTTTTCTTGCTTATGCATTTATCATTTTTTAATGTTAAAAAGTTTTTTTTATGTTAAAAAAGTAAATTTCAAATATGACACAATAGACTTTTGAGGAAGGGTTATTTGTGTATCAATAATCACTGAATTGCAATGAATTACATATGAGCCATACAAACCTGATGTATGAAATACAATACTAAACAAAAACACACATGCAAACAATATATATATATTGTACATATAATTTGTAAATGTTTATACTTGTATATATTTTATCATGCATATGTTTTTGAGTATCTTATTTCATATACATATGTGTATATATACACATGCCTGAAAAAAAATCCATGTATTGTTGACCTAAATCTAAATTCAGTATTGCTAGCTAAATGATTGGCAATAAATTATCATTTAAGAATTTGAAGTATTGAACTGATTTTCTGAAATAGAAAGACCACAGAGTCTATAGGTAAAACTTATATATATCTTGATTTATGCCCCTAAAAGGGCAATGAATCCCCTGAGATACAAACATTTGCAGGCAGATTATGAGAAATGTAAAAATTAAATTCAGAACATTTAAATATAAACAACATAAGCTAACACTTAACTTCTTAAACATGGAGTTCCCCTGCAAATATTGTAAAGATGTAAAATATATCAATACATTATATGAGGATGAGTATTTTCCCCCTACAGGTGGCCATGATGTTTTTTATTGCTGCATGTGAGCAAAACAATGAATATATGAACAAAGTCACCAGATCTAAATATTCACAACAAACACCCTTTCAGCTTTTTTTTTTTTTTTTTGGACAAGTTAAATATAATAATTTTATTTAAAACAGGGGTGTCAAACTCAGTTCCTAGAGGGCCGCAGCCCTGCAGAGTTTTGTTCCAACACACAAACCATCTAGTTTCCAAATAAGCCTGAAGGACCTGATTTGCTGGATCATGTGTGTTTAATTAGGCTTGAAGCTAAACTCTGCAGGGCTGTGGCCCTCCAGGAACTGAGTTTGACACCCCTGATTTAAAACAATAAGATTACAGAGCCTCCTTTTGAAATGATTTTTGATGTTTTATTTTTAAAGGTCCTTTGAACGCACTGAAAAAGGCCTTGAGTAGAAACTTTTGTGTTTTGTGCTGCTGGTGGTTATTGTAAAATAAAACACTACATTTTTGTGAGTGCGGATCATGGTTTTTTATACTAAAGATGCTTTATTAAAACGAATGACATCATTAAATCTGTTCAGCAGAAAAGATCAGAGCCAGAGCTGTGTGTCATATTTATATTAAGTTTTTGTTTTATATATGGTTTTCATGTTCTTATGGTATTCATGTTAGTTATTATGGGAGTAATTGGTATTATGGTAGTTATTTATGGTTTCTGTATCAACGTAGTAAAAATGAAAAAATCATTTTTTTTTTTAAATGAAACGTTAATATTAATACAGTAATTTAAAGTATTGTTTGTTATAGTTTAGTTGATCAGGAGAGATCAGAAGCAGAGTCCAGCTGTGTGTTTATGAAGAGTGACGAGTCTATAGGTCATCCACAACATTTCAGGTACAAAATTTCATCAACAGACATAACTGAAATATTTGTTATGGTGTTTTATCATGTGATTATTTCATCTTATATTTTAACATTTGCTCACACAGAGAGACACGTCTATGAAAGTACTTAGTGTATCTTTAATCTCTCTCTGTTATAGTTCAGCTCACCAGAAGAAATCAGAGCCAGAGCCCAGCTGTGTGTCTATGAGGAGTGAAGAATCTTTGCATCATCCAGTTAATTTTAAGAGTGATTACACAAGGCTTAACCTCAGGTATTACACTTTTTGTAAAAGATATGTTTACAAGATCATAATTAACATGATCAAAACTTTACTGATAAACCTGTTTTACGGAATCTACTTTATGCCTTCTGCCCCCTGTTATTTTTTTAAATCAAGTAAAATATTTTATTATGTAAATGTAAGAATTATTATATTGTTAGTAATAATTCAAGATGAACACGTACTGGGCTGAACCAGCTTTGGTTTTCTTGATTATGCATTTATCATTATTTCAATGTTAAAATTTAAAAAAAAAAAAAATTTCAGTGTTAAAAAGTAAATGTTGAATATGACACAACATGCTTTTGAGGAAGGTTTATTTGTGTATCTCTCAATAATCACTGAATTGCAATGAATTACATATTTTAGCCATAAAAACCGAGTGTATGAAATATGATACTAAACAAAAACACATACACAAACTATATATATTTTGTAAATTTTTATACATAAGTTTGCATATGTTTTTGAGTGTCTTATTTCATAGATACAGATACATATGTATACGTGTGTGTATATACACATGCCTGAAAAATAATCCATGTATTGTTGAGCAAAAACTAAATTCAGTATTGCTAACTAAATGAATAATGATTAAATGATTGACAATAAATTACCATTTAAGAGTTTGAAGTATTGAACTGATTTTCTGAAATAGGCTACAAAGTCTGAAGTCTATAGACCACAGAGTCTATATGTAAAATTTTTTTTGATTTATACCCCTAAAAGGGTTATGTATCCCCTGAGATACAAACATTTGCAGGCAGATTATGAAAAATGTAAAAATTAAATTCATAACATTTCAACGTAAACATAATAAGAGAACATGTAACATTTAGTGCGTTTACATGGACCCTCTTAATGCGATTATGATGAGATTTTGGCAATATTGCGATTAATCTTTACCTCATGTAAACGCAATACTTCGATTTAAATAATGCGATTAAGCTCATAATCGCAGCAAGCATAATCGTATTAACGTAGGTGGCGTACGCCGATTTTAATGGAAATATACAGGCATGTAAACACCTTAATCGCAGTATTGCCGCTCTGACCAAAGTGCGCATGCGCTTGTGACA